>JAMFQS010000011.1:362798-403106 GCA_025503055.1 Sordariomycetes sp. B11D1
GGGGGGGGGGGGGGGTCGGCGGGCGAGATGGTTAATACACCAAGCCGTGGAATAGACAAAGGGGACAAAGTCATTGCTGACAGTGCTTGGTTTAGTGATGTTCACTGTACATCTGCTGGTGGATGTGATTGTCTTATCGAGGGCAGAAGGCGCAGAGAAACGTCTTGTGAGGCCGATGTAAACGCCGAATCTTAGGCACTGCTGGACGCTCCACCTGGGTCTGCAGTGTGCTACGCCAGTGATATCGGTTCTATGCTTCGAGTTTGGCCAATTCTTGTGATGGTCAGGTCGCCATCCGTTTCAAGGCCTTGCCAACGTGGAAAAAGAAGCCTTGTATAGCGTAGGGCTTTCTACGAGCCGCCCACCTACTTCTCACCCCACTAGCGATGGCATCTCCCTTCTCCTGGACTCTGCTGCTTGAATCCGGCTATCCACCCAATCCGCTTCCGTCAAAACCTAGCGATTTAAATAACTCACTCCATGGTCAGAAGGCACTTTGGTGACGAGGGGTTTTAGTCCGAAAAAAGGATGAAGAAAAAGCTTGTTATTGAAGTCTAGGTGGTACGAACTGGTCACACTTGGTCACCCCACGGCTCTGCCATGGGAAAAAGCGCACATTTCGAAGGGGTGGTGATGCAGAGGGATCTGTGACTAGTCCTTGGGAGCGCGACGATGAAGCTCCTGGGAGGAACACGAGCTGTGAGTCGGAGCTTCGCATGTCACAGTGCATGACGTAACCATCACCTGCCAGAACTTCACAGCTCAGCTCGCACCTTCCCCGAAACCTAGCCTCACCTGCCCTCCACCAACGACTTGTAAAATCCTATCGCCCTTTCCTCTTCGTCTCACCCGGTAACTCTTCCTCCCAACCTCTAATTCCAATCCACGCACGTCTGAATCAAACAACCACAATGCCCTCTCCATCCCAGATCCCCACCCTCCCCACCCTCTACGCGACTTCTCGTCTCGCCCCCTCCGCATCCCCCATATTTGCCCCCAACGCCTCCCTCAATAGTAAGATCAGCCTCTACCACGGCTCCATAACCGCCCTCTCGACTGCCGCCATCGTCAACGCGGCCAACACGTCGCTCCTGGGCGGCGGCGGCGTCGACGGCGCGATCCACGCCGCCGCGGGGCCGGGCCTCAAGCAGGAGTGCGCAAAACTCAACGGGTGCCGGACCGGCGATGCCAAGATCACGGGGGCGCACAACCTGCCTTGCAGCAAGGTGATTCACGCCGTGGGGCCAAAGTACGTCGAGGTGGGGCCGCAGAGGGCAGAGGAGGCGCTGGTAGGGTGTTATCGGAGGAGTCTGGAGCTGGCGGCTGGGGAGGGGTGTGCTAGTGTTGCGTTTAGCGCGATTGGGACGGGGATCTATGGGTATCCGGCCAAGGATGCGGCGAGGGTTGCGCTTAGGACTACGAGGGAATTCTTGGAGGGGGCCCAGGGGAAGTTTCTGGATAGGGTTGTGTTTGTGACGTTCGAGGAGAAGGATGATACGGCGTACCGGGAGGCCATTCCGTGAGTTGGTTCCGTTGCTGCGGATGTGTCTGAAGGACGTTGTGCTAATTGCTCTAGGCTCTTCTTCCCGCCGGCTAAGACGGAGTAAGAGTGATGCTGTGTGCACTACCAAGCGCGGGCCGCCAGTGGATGTGGGGAATGGGGCAGGTCCATGGATTTTGGGCCGTCTCTCGAGATCGGGGTATTTGCGGAGCCAGGGACAGACGGACGAAGAGGCTTGGTTCGCTGCGCTTCCTTTCTTTCCTGGCCATCGTCACTCTGCAAATTTGTCAGTTAGTCCACACTGTCGGCCATCAACTCGTTCAAGTCACAATCTTTGGCTGAGATGGCCTCACACAGATACAATACAAACAATTATTAAAACACTATAGAAGCCGTGACACATATCCCAGAAACACTACTCCATCTCCTCGAGTTCACTTCACCGGCTCCGTCAGCAACCCCGACCTCTCCGACCCCGCAACACCCGCCAGCGCCTCCGCCGCCCCCTTCCGGATCACATACTCCTGCCTCCCCCATCTACTTCAACCCCTCCACCGCGCCCGCCAGCGCCTCCACGAGATCAACAGCCGCGGGGACCCCCACGCGCAGTGGCTTGGCCTCGTACCGCACGCCGGGAAACCCCCTCTGCAGCTTTCTAAACTGCTTCTCGGATCGTCCAAAGGGGAGGGGACGGCCTTCGATACTGGTGGGGCCGCCGAAAGAAGGGGGAGGTCCTTTGGGAGTGAGCGGATGGCCCAAGAGTGGAGCTGCTTCTCTCTCGTCGGCCTGGGCTGGGGCCGTGACCCCAGCTCCGGCCCAGGCGAGCCACGCTTCCTACGCTTTGGTTTGACCTGTGGCTCACTCTCCGACTTGGAGCTTCGACACGCCTCCGCTTCCTGGATCGCGGGGGGGACACGCTCTCATCCACTTGCAGCCCGCTCCCAGACGATCCGGTCTTGGAGCTCCCTCCGAGGCCTTCCCGCTCAAGCCCCTACTCCTCGCGCCTCAGCAGTCTCAAGTCCTCCTGTACCCTCTCCTCCAACTTGATCTTTGCCTCGGAAGCAGGATCCCTCGTCGCCCATACGACGTGCCTCTCCCGGAGCTTCACCTCGTCCCGCATCGCCGACAGCGCGACGTCCAAAAGGCTAACCGCGCCTCGTATACGCGCTTGCTCATCAGTAGTGCCTTGCTACGTTAGCCGCTGCTTCAGGTCCTCGATCTGGCTCTCGGTGTTCTTGTGCCGGCGCTAGAAGTGGACAGGGACTGCTAGGTTTTTTTGGACCTCGTGCGCGCTCCAGCTGGCGGATCTCATCCCTCAACTCCCTCTTCCTATCCGCTTCCTGCACCGCCGTCCGCAATGCCTCTGGGTCAGCGTCGCTAGTCCCCGGGGTCTGCGAGAACTACAGCACCACGACGGAAGCCGCCACCTTAGGATCATCCTCCACCTCCCTTATAAGATCCTTAAACGCCCCGGGGGCGCCTGGAGGAAGTCTATTCTCTCTCCCTATATCTCCTAGCTTCCGCATCTTCGTATGCGGCGGTATCTCCCTTGTATGCTGCGTAAGGATCTGCACCACCTGCTTAAAATGCGCCGTTAGCTCGATCGGCATCTTGGCGACCTGGTCATCTACTATGGCGGCCCGCCTCACCGACGGTGTCTTCCTTGCGCCGTCCCTGCGACCTATCGAAAAACAGAAGAGGTACCGTACGGCGTTGGGGTTCATAGTGTCGCCCTCGAAGACGAGGTACTGCTTGATGTTCTCGAACTGCGTCGCTAGCTGCTAGAAGAGCGAGGCCTAGTGCGGGAGGTCGTGGTGCTCGCTGCCAAATTGCGCGACGTCACACGCGAAGGCACGGCAGAGCGCTATCGAGCCGTCGACATAGAAGGACTACGTTCCCCCCCCCTCCCCCCGGCCCCCTTATCCCCATCGCTTTGCATACTTTGTCGGCGGGACGCGGATAAAGGGGTTGTCCCGGGGGATTGCGTCGGTGTCTTCAAGGGCGGGGCGGAGTTTCGAGAGGGTATCGCCGGTTAGGGGCCAGACGTAGTTGTCGGACATATAGGCTGGAGCGCGGGCGACCTAGTAAGTGCCGGCGGGAGCGAACTTGGTACCGTAGCCTGTTTCGGGGAGGGTGCGCTGCTCGGCCCGGCCGGGGTGGAGGGACTGGCACTTGAAGAGCTCGTACATGTCATGGGGCGCCACGGTGGGGGGCACGTTTATCGCCTTTGGGCGCCTTGCGTGTTAGTGGGTAAGGCGGGCGTTGTCTGAAGGTGCATGGGAGGAGTACATTGTTAATCACGATATATAGAGAACTGTATTATATGATGGTTCAGACCTGTAGAGAGCAAAAGGGCTAGATGATGCAAAGGGAAGATGAGGAGAGATGTAAACAGCATCCAACGAACAGCATGCGATTACAGCGATCTTCTGGGGGAACCCCAATCACGCACGTGTTTAGACCAGACGTCTGGGTGAGCGATAGATATCGCCAAAGAACGATAATTAACCCTCGAACACAATGGCAAGAAGACTCGCCGAGATTCCGCTTTCAATGGCTCTTCGGAGTCGCGGACCGGATCCCAACAAGGAGCATGCCACTGGAGGCACAGCGGGACGGATAAAGATGAGATCGGAAGACTACACCGCCCAATTCCTTTGAAAGAATCCAATGGCCTCTCGTTTCAAATAACCCGTGTGCAATTCTGGCCGCGGCTCCTCGATCACGTTCGAGGTTCCCTGGAATAGCCGAGTGGCTAGGGTGAGATGAAGAGCAGATGCTCCTAACCTCTCACGGCGTGAAACCTGGAGACTGATCGTCTCGAAGGCCGCCTCGTCCTGCGTTTCCTCGGTAGTTGGAAGATTACTATGATCAAGTCCTCTCGTACTGGCATCACGTTTCGCCCGCGATGACTGATGATACACCAAAGGCAAGACGCTCGTCAAACTGTGAATGAGAGACCCCTCCACAGCTCACTGGACAAACTCTGCCTTAGGGTGCTGAGGGCACAACTCTCAGCTTCCCGGACTAAATGGAGACCGAGACTCCACGAGGGGTATGAGCGAGGCTTGACGAAGCACAAGCCGTGATGCCCGAATCCAAGATTGGAATCAAACCTTCCATGCACCCTGGAAACATCGGCGATGGACGCGACGCGTAAATCTCAGCAGTCGCCGCGTAACTGTCAGTGCCAAATGATGGGGTGTCTTCCGACACGGATTCCATCCCTGTGAACTGCACTGGCAGCCACATGCGAGCCCAGGGCGCATCCGGCGCATTACACTCAACACAATCCAAGACTTCTTCGGAAGCGTGACAATGCGCCGCGTGGGATGGAAGCCCATTGCCAGCCGCCAAAAAACGCTCCAAGCCACCACCCGACCACGCAAACCCGCCAAGAATCCAGCCTCCGGCCCTTGGGCTCATCACAGGCACGGGAAACCGTGCCCGAAACGTCCTGTCTCGCCGCCGCGCGGGTACGGCGCTGAGACGACGCTGTCTCTCCCGGCGGCTTCGCGCGGAGCAACTGACATGGCACGCCACGGTTCGTGGCCAATCACACGACGATCGGGAACAAAGAGATCGGGAGATTGGAAACATGATGCAGAGGCCAGCCCTGCTCCCGCTCGGCTTACGCTCGCCCCCGACTGGCGCGGGCCCGGGTTGGGAGGGAGGGCGTTTCAGATGTCCGAGTACTGGGTGACCCAGGGATCCGGTACGACCGCTGTCAGGAGTCCGGATCGAGGAGACAGCTAGGTCCAGGGTCGACGAACGTGCTCTGTGCAGGTGGGCGGCCCCACGCACAACGAAGAGCCGTGAGGGGAGAAGCGAAGCCCGGGTTGCGCAGCATTGTCGCGTACCGACTCGGGCCCGATGCTCGAGTCCCACGCCGACGCGGGCCAGTAGCTGCAAATCCGCGTTAAACGGCCCGCAGCTTCAGCGCCACTGGCATCTCGAGATGATGCGAGACATTCCCGCGCCTGGAATAAAGCACGCCGCGCGGATGCCCACTCCGTCTCACAATGGACGAAAATCGGGACCTTCAATCGTGTGCGCCCCTAGAATCCGGGGCAAGGAAAAAAGAAGGGATCGGAGTCGAGTCAGCTCCCCGGCGCTCCGAAAAAGGGGGAGGAGGGGCGCGCTTTTTCCCAGGTACGAGATACAGCATCAGTGTCGTGGTGGCCTGCGCGACCGCCCCACCGTGCCTTTCACCTCGTCCGGACGTCGGGGCTCTGAAGCGACCGAGACGGCGTCGCATGGCAAGCGCGATCCTTCCGGGGTGGGTCCCTCAGCGTCGGGCGGTGGGGGGCGAAGACACGGAGCCATCTCGGTGGCAGCACTGGGTTTAGCCTACAAAGGGGGAAAAAATGCGGGAGTCACGAGGAAGGAGGGCTCCGTGGAGCTCCGGTTCCGATGGTGGTGGTGGTGGGACATGAGAACTATGAGTGTGGTCCCCATCTGTCCTTCTATTCACGACTTCCCGCCGGCCGCGCCTGCCTCGGCGACGGGGGGTTTTGTCATCTGAGGAAGGCGGGACCTGGTGCTCTTGCTCTTATCCCTGGGCACGTGTATCTGATTACTCACGGGGGAACTCAACATGATGACGGCAAAGGAAGATCCGCGGGAGGGGGAGGACACTACCCGCCGAGTCCCGAGGCCTGCGGGTCCGGGGGGTCTCCGTGGTTCTGGAACCTGGGGTCCCATCTGATTCCCACCCACCCACCCGGCTCGGAGATGGCTCGGACATCTGATATCTGCGCACGCAACTGTAGTATAGGTACCACGGCACGGGGAGCCTTCGAACCACCTCCGCCGGGGCGGGGGGGGGGGGGGGAAGGGGGGGAAGGGAGGACCCTGAAACTCATGACGGGCCTCTGGAGATGCTGATCGCGGGCGGTGTTCGCCTCACTCTTACATAGAGTCTGAGATACCCCTCACCACGCCGCCCCGTTATTGGCGAGGCGGCCCCCTCCTAGCGCGGACGGCACCTTATCCCGAAGAAGCCAAGATCGATCGTGCCTGTTCCAAATTTCTAGTCATAAGCTAAACGACAGATGACCCTGTAACTGACGTCGCCCACGGAAACTGGGTGCCGAGCGACCACCGGAGACCCTTTCTGCGAAAAGCGAGGTCCTGGGCGGTGGCTGATCCCCGGGCGGGGTGGGCCAGCCTGCTTGCGTGCGGATTTCATTTTTATTTTTTTTTCGGCGCTACGGGCGGGTCCCGTAATCTGTGGTATGACGGAGTCGGAGGGTGGTGTGTTCTTGGCGCTGCCGTTGGGGTCCGGACCGCGGGGGTTGACGGGGCCATCTACAAGTACCGACCGAGGAACACGTAGCTACGGGTCTCGTCAACTGCACTACTGCGTGAACGAGGGGGCGGTCGAGCGAGCTATTTTGCGCTGGAGCACTTGCAGAGCCTGCAGGTGCGCTTGAAACAAGTGAGGATGCGCGAAGTCAAGCGGCGGAGGAGAAGAGGGCGCCGGGAGAGGTACGGAGGAGGATGCGCCACTCGCGCCGTGTCGCGTAATTCTCCAAAGTCTACAACCCGCGCGTCGCGCCCTGATTCGCTATCTCCCGACTTCCTTATTTTTCTTGCCGCCCCCGCGCGAACCCCGGGCCCCCGGAAATGAGATTTGCGCGGCACATGGGCCTCTGCAGCGGGACTTCAGAGAGGGAGGGGGGGATTTGCATGTGCGGTGTGCCTGCAGCGTGGATGACGCGAAGGGAATTGCTAAGATTTTTTTCTGGGAGCGGGCGGCCTCGGCGGGGACGGGGGTACGGAGGTGGGACTCCGCTGGTGTACCTTGGGGTGTTCTCGACGCTTCTTGACGCTCCGTTACCGGATAGACACGGCGGGGAGGTTGTGACAACTACCGGGGACGGATGGCTTGGTGCAAAAAACGGGGGCAAACTTTCGCGACCGTGTAGAGGGGTCAGACGTGGCCGCCGGAGGACAGCAAGAAGGGACGAAAAAGCCCGCAGCGGAACGGACGGGCTGGGCGGCCGGCGGGCGGCCCGGGGTGGAGCCTTCTACAGTTGGCAATACTCCGGCGCCAAAAGTGAACAGTACGGAGCACGGCTAGCGCCAAGACCTCATAATTCCCACGCTGTCCCCGCCCCCCTCCGTCGGGCCGACCGCTGACGGACGGGACGATCCTGCGCCCGGGAGCTGCTGTGCCAATGCGGAGGTGCGGACGGGGAGGGGGTAGGGACAAAGAGAAGGGGGGGGGGGGTTATTTTTGGGACGGACGAAAACCAACTACGTCGCCGAGGGTGCTGGGGCTGGGGTTGGCGCCGGGTGGTCTTGGCGCCCCCTTTTGCTTGTGCTTGTACAACAGGCCGGAATATCCAAGCCTGGTGGGCTGGGCTGTGGTAACACGGTGGATGACGTCCGAACGGGCGCAGATCGGGATGGGGGGAGGGAGATGCCGACCGAGGGTGGGTGAGGACGGGAGACATGACGAGAGACGGAAAGGGGGGGGGATGAGCTAGACGCGGGGAAAGGTACAAACATGGAGACCGCTTGATCGGGGCTGTGACTGTGAGTCTCGTTCGATGCTGCTCGTTGAGGCCAGCGAGAGCGTTTGCGCGGGGCTCGGCGCCCCTCGTACCGGGCTGGCGTTCCGTGGTGGGGTCCAGGCCATCTCCGCGCCCAGCTTGGCACCTCCCGGGCGGCGCGGTCGGAATGTCCAGCCGCAGCGAGGGAAACCCTGGCTGCCGGGGGAAATTCGTCGCGTGCAGTGGAAGTCGAGGTGGGCGCTCGGTAAGGGCATCGTAGAGTTTGGGTCGTTGCAGAAGCGAGGGTGTCCCGAGTGACTTCGAGCATCGCGTCGGCAGCCTGACTGCCAAGTTCCGTGTGTTGCCGCGCTTAAACCTTCTTCCCGGCCGTGGGCAGGTGCGCCGGGCGAGGGAGCGGAAGCAGGGTTGTGGCGTGGCATAGGGGGCAAGGGGGGCGCGGGTGGGAGTACATTCCGGAGGTACCTCCGCGACATTCCAGAGGCACTGGCGACGTTTCGCTCCGGCACCCACATCCGGCCCGCCCGGGCTTCACTCCAACGAGACGAGTCTCCCGGCCGTGCGTCTGGCGAGTCGCGAAGCTGTCATTCGTAGCTATTATCGACCTCCCTGCTTGATGCTCGGGCCCATGCCGCGGCCGTCCCTTGGGCTTCCGGCCGGGACCAAAGGGTTATTTATACTTTATGCGCCGCACGTGGGCGGGCGCCGCGGTGGGTGCCTACAGCGGCCGTAGCGGGCGGTCGGAGGTGGTGCTGTCAGTCACGGGAAACCTGCCCAGTAAGGTCGCTCCTGCCTCCCCCGACCGTCCCGCCCGATGGACGTCGAACGGGTCCCGCCCAGCCGCCATCCGGCCCTCCCAAGTGGCCCTCGCCCCCTTTCCCCCAGTCACGGTGTCGCTTTGCTCCATCCCCGTGCCCCTCCACCACCGCCCGTGCCCGCGCCCACCACTACAGTGGCCCGACCCGCGTCGCCCGCCCAGCCCCGAAACCAAAACCCTCTCTCCCTTCCGCAACCCCGTCAACATCCACCAACCCCTCTCCCGGACCATCATCAAATATCGTCATCCCATCGCGGTTGCTCTTGTTGTACCCGCCACCAAATTTTGCCCTGTCCGACATCTGGCGCGCCCGAGTCGCTGACGTATTTGCGCCCCCCCGAGCCACGTACGCAGCTCCCGGAGGTAACCAAACCCACCAGGCAACCCCGTCCCAGAGGCGCCGGAATCCCCAGCGCCCGCGCTCATCAGGACCGCGCACGTTTCGTCGAGCAGCGGACGCGGCCTGCGCTTCTCGTCGGTATCTACGATTTCAACCCCGTTGTGCGATTGAGCTGTGGGCGAAATCGGGGCCCGGACCTCGTCACCTCGCAGCGCGCTCGAGTTCCCACCCCGCTCCGGCAGCCACGCCAATTCTCGGCCGGCCGAACCCACGCCCCAAGGAGTAATTTTGTGGCCTGGATGCCGGGTTTCCTCCCTCCTTAAGCCCACCCACCGTCCCCCGAAAATCCCGCCGCCCCCGTCCTCCTCCTGTTTCAGCCATCTCCCAACTCTGCACACCACCCACCGCAACCGTCGCATAGTAATCGCCGACTTTTATCTCCCGCGCCATTCCTTCGGCGCTCCGCGGTGTTTTTACCATTTCCATTTACCTTTTTCCCTACTCGTCTCGTCCCGGTGCAGCTCGCGCTAGGAGACCGAACTCTCGGCCTCATCCCGTCGGCGCGCCGGACTCCACCAAGCCCCCATCATCCACCACCACGACCGCCTTTTTTTTTTTTCTTTTTTTAGCCGCGGCGCGGTAAAATTCATCAGCCCGCATCTCCGGACGAGTGCCAGCAACCCTCGTCGCCGTTCTAACCCGCCTCTCTCATCATCGCCATGTCTTCCAGCGCCGTGCGCCAGACCGCCCTGAGGGCCGGCGGCGCCTGCGTGCGCTGCCGGAAGGGCAAGACCAAGTGTGTCTACGAGAACGGCCGCGCGCCCTGTCGCAACTGCGCCAAGGGCCTGCACGACTGCTACCTGCCCTCCGAGTCCAACGCGCACATCCACGGCCAAACGCCAGTCCGTTCCGGCCAGCCGCGCCCTACGCGCGAGAGCCTCCCCGGGGCCGGCGCCGCGGCCACCGACTCGCGCGCTCCCATCCCGGGCTCGCTCCCGGCTCGCGGCGTGCCCAGCAACCCCGAGAAGTAAGTCTTCTTCCCCCCTCGACGTTCCTTCGAGCTCGCGTGGCGCGAACTGGTTTTTGGGCTGCCACTTTCGATGCGGTCTGCGATCGGGCGGTGCTGTAACTACCTGGTACCGCATCACCCCATCCGGTCCGCGTCCTCGCGCAATGCCTGGGCCCATCCGGGCGACGTCCCGCCACCACCCGCCCCGGACCGCGCGTTACGTTTACTTGTCTTCTGTTCTACGATAGCTAACAGAAACCATCAGGATCGGCCAAGAGTTGATCCAGGAGTGCGAGCGCGTCGTCCACAAGACGTTCCCGGCCTGCGTCGCCTTTCACAAGCCGTCGCTCATCCAGCAGCTGAAGAGCCACACGCTCGAGGCGTCCCTGACCAATGCGCTCCTGTGCTGCGCTTCCCGGTACGTCCTCGTCTGCCCCCAATTTCTCCCCTCCCGCCGCCTTGGCAATTTTCGCCCCCTCCGGGATCCGCTCGGTCCGGTCGCTCAATTTCCGCGCCGCCCCATGTTTACTCCGTACCTCCGTAATTACGACTGGGCACGCGGGGCGTTTTCACCCCAAGTGGGGACCGACCTCGGATACGTGAACGCCCCATCTCGGGGCTTAGCGTCTCCCAACTCCCGCCGCCTCGGACCTCCCGGAGGTCGACGTCCGTCGCTCACGTGATCTTTACTGACGACACGTGCAGGAGCTCGCCCTCCCTCGTCCGCCGCTACGGCGGGCAGGCAGGCGCCACGGGCGCTGCCGAGCACTTCTCGGCCAAGGCCATGGCCCGGATCAACGAGAACGTCGACCACCCATCGCTCGCCGACATCCAGGCGCTATGCCTGCTGGTGATCCACGAGTGGGGCTCGCGCAACGCGGTGCGCGCCTACATCTACCTGGGCCAGGCGGCGCGCATGCTCCAGATGTACCACATCCTGAACACGCACCACGCGCACCCCGAGGTGGACCGGTTCCACAAGGACGAGTCGTGGCGGCGGACGTTGTGGCTGGTGTACGTGCTCGATTGCATCATGGCCACGACCCCGGGCCGGTACCCCGTGCTGTCGCTCCCCGAGTACAGCAACGTGTCGCTGCCGTGTGCGGACCTCAACTTTGCGTTCGGCAACGCCGTCTACGTCAAGACTTGGCGGCTCGAGGACCCGCCCAACATGCCGCCGGGCGGGCAGCCGGCGGAGATTGGCGAGTTCGGGCACATTGTGCTGGCGACGACGATCTGGAGCGACGTGGTGCGCATGCTGGTGGCGTCGCAGCACGTGTACCGGCTCGACACGATCCTCGAGCTGACGGAGAGGATCGGGCAGCTGCGGGCGTCGCTGCCGATGCAGTACATTGACAAGCCGGGGCAGATCAACCTGCACATCACGATGGGGTCGGGCATCACGTACGCCATGATCCACTGCCTGCTCAACTGCGCCACGGTTTTCGCGTACCGGCGGCGGCTGCTGCATCATGTTCGGGCGGAGCTGGTCAACGTAGACGAGTGGAAGCACACGCCGCAGTGCCACGAGATTGTGGACCGGCTCATGGCGTCGTGCCACGGGACGACGTCGTTGCTGATGGCGCTGGAGTCGGGCGCCGATAAGGACACGATCCTGTGCTACCCCATCTTTATGCTCTTCTCGGCGTTCACGGCCAGCGCGACGGTGGCCTACCTGTCTCTCAAGGGGCTCACTCCGCCCAACTCCATCGAGACGGCGGGCATGATTGTCAAGGACGGCCTCCACCTCATGGAGCACAACGTCGAGATGTGGCCCCTCATCGCGTCGTGGCACCGCCACCTGAGCGTCATGCAGCGCGTGCTCAACACGGAGTCGAGCCTCGTCGGCGGCGTCCCGGTCGTCCACGGCCCCACGCCCTCCATCTCCATCAAGGACGAGGGCTCCAACGCGGCGGACAGCGGCAACGAGGGTGGCGATGCGGAGGTCCTGCACCCCGAGGTTCCCCCTGCCAACAACATGTCCGGCACGGAGGAGAGTCCCCGTCCCGACAGCGAACCGCCCGCCGTGCGCAAGTCGGGCTTCACGACTGTCAACGGGGCTGGGTCGGTGACGCCCGCCGCGTCGACGCCGCCTCCGCCGCCGGGCTCGGCGGACGCGACGGTGGTGGGGCAGGTCGCGGCGCCGAGGAGCGAGGATGTGGTGGGAGTGCCGGCTGATATGACGGCCGCGGAGCTGTGCGGGGCATTTGAGAAGCAGCTCCTGGAGCTGGATGATTTGGCGGCCTTTATGGGAGGGGGTGTCTAGAGTGTCAATGATGATTGGGGGGGGGGGGTGATGCGTGGTGTCAAAGGAGGGGAGGAAAACGAGGATGGAGGAGGAATGGGATCTTGCGAGGCGTCGGGTTTTCGGTTTGGGCTGGCGTTCCTTTTTTTTTTTTTCCTGACATTGGCGTCTGCGTCGCCATCCTGTCCTGACTTGGTCTCACGCTCGATCCGGCTGTCTTCGAAGCCCCGTGCCGGGCAATGGAAGGACAGGGTGGGGAGCGGGCTTTTGGCGTTGCGCTTTGTTATACCCCTGCATACTTTCGTTGGAGGGTTTCGATTATTTCGAGGGGAGTTGATTAGTTGGAGGATATGTTCAATGAGAGGGCGGATGCGTGGTGCCTCAACTTCTCTCTCACCAAGAACGTCGTCGGCAGGCGAGATCCTGCTGCTTTGCGGGTTTCTGATGGCGGCCACTGGGCTTAGCCTTGGGATTGGCGGTGGGAAGACTCGGGAGGGTTTGAGGGCCGGAGATTCGAGGGTGGATTTGAATCTGAGCAGGACAATAGCTTTTATGCCGGGAGTCCAGGGGTGGTGTGCCTGGTGTCGCGGGAGGAGCATGGAAGCGCGGAGGTTTCCGGGGAGGCAACGGCAAGTTTGTTTCGGCTTGCAGAAAGTGAAGGGGAGGAGTGGGCGAGGCGAAGATTGTGAGTGAGGTGGTGGGAAAGGGGAGGTGAGCGGGAGGCTGTACTTGTACGAGGTAGAATGAGAATGACACGCGCATCAAGGCACTGGAGGTCTGTGACCGACACCAAGGCATGCGGGGTAGCGTGAAGGAGTCCTGCTTGAGGGGGAAGTGAAGGTACTCCCCGAAGGCCAGAGGACGCATGGGCGGACGTATCTGGTAAGGGCGTCGAACTCGGTGCGGCGAGGTGGACGTGAGGCGATGGCGCTCTAACGGGCGCTCGGACCTGGACTGGCAGCGCGCGAGAGGCGGCTGGGTGGTCGCCAGACTGACCAAGGCGGAGGAGCGAGGGGAAGATGTATGTGTCTGTAACCGCGCGAGGCGCTACGGGACGAGACGACAGCGCGCGGCGGTTGAGAAGACGTCAACCTCCCCGCCGGGACAATGGTGTTGGGCGTGCCATCGGCTGTGCGGCCCCCGCTCGAGTTTCAGCGGGCCACAGGACCAGTGTGGCCATCCTGACATGACGATTCCCATGCAGATCCCGCGCACGCCCGCTCCTGACCCGGGAGGGAGGGAGGACGGAGCGTGGTGGGACGTGGCTCTGCTCCGCGCGCGGGCGGCGAGGCTCATCGCGCCCCGTGCGTCCCGCCCGCGCCGTTCAGTGCTCGCAGCGGCGGCCTGCCCTACACTGCCACTGCCCCGCCCCGCTCCTGTCGTGGCCGTGGCCGTGGCCGTGGTCGTGACCTGACCTTGTGTCCATGCCCGGGACTCGGACGATCACGCGACCTCGGCGATCGCCTCTGGAATCTTGAGAAGGCTCCGGACCGGGACTCGGGGTGACGGACGACGGGAAAAGTGGGGGCGGGGTCCCTCTACCCCCCTTCGAGTCCCTTTTTTTTTTTTTTTTTCTCTCCACCTCTGCTCAATCCACCGCTCGGCACGGCGAGTGCCGTACGATGCGAGTGTACGCGTACAATTTTTTTCCCCTAGTTTGTCCTTTATCTGAGATTTCATTTACCGACCCAGCCCTCTTGTCGTGCCGATCATCCATCTCTCATTTTTTTATTCTTATCTCGTATCTCGAACGGTGTCCGTGCTAAGCGTGACCGGAAGGGAGCTTACTCCTCGGGAGGAGACATTCAACCGCGGCGAGCGGCGGTGAGAAAGAATGCCTTTGAAGACGAGGAAGAGGGGGGGGGCTAGGGGTGAGTAGGCTATATGCAGATCTCCCGGAGATAAAACGCGGGGAACGCGCGCGGGGCCCTCCGTCTTTCCAGTCTCTTCTCTGATCTCGTCTTGAATTTTCTTCCATTCCGAAAAGGGAAGCTGGTTGGGGGAGGAAGGACTTTCGCGGGGGGGCAGGCGCGTGATCGGCCCTTTTCTGCTCCCCCTTTTGCCTCTCGCCGTGCACGGATCCCCTGTCCTCGCGCCGCCCTGTCGCGTCCCACGGCCGTCATGTGCGCGCCGTGGGATGTGGGATGTGTGTGGCATTTGCTGGCTTCCCGCGGACACTTGGCCGTTGCTCTCGCGGGCGGGGGAGGCGACGGCTTCGAGCGAACGGGGGCCGGGGCCAGGGGCTTAGCGTGCTGCTTCGGTGAAGGAGCCCGTTGCCGAGGTAGGCTATGAGAGGCTACGTGGGCTAGCGCGCTCGTGCCGTGGTGGAGCAGAGCGAGGGAACTCGTCGAAGCCATTGATCGCCCATTGGGGCCGCTTTTGGGAGGCTGAGTCCTGCGGACAGGAAGGCCTCGCTCACCCAATGGCCTTGTAATGCCCTGGTAGCAGCAAAAAGAGTACAAGAGTCCCTCGTTCGCGATAGAGTTTGCCCCCGCACCCAGCACATGCAAGGGAAGAAGAAAAGAAGCAGCTGGACAAAGGCGCCTGACGCCTGTCATCCCCGCCCCACATCCAAAGGTGGGGGGGGGGGAAGGCACAGGCGGGGCCGGCGAACCCCCCGAAAGTGGACCGATTCCCATCCGCGCAAACCGCGAATCCGCGAATCCGGCAGGAGGTCGCAGGTCAAACGGCGCTACCCGGTTCAGTTAGCGAGATTTTTGTTCTTTTTTTTTGTTCTTTTTTTTTCTTTTTTTTCTCTTTTTTTTTCTTTTTTATTTTGGCACTGGCTTATTTTTCGTGACAAGAAAAAAATAGAATCCCAGGGAAAGCCCTATCTGTCCAATCCCGAGCCCGGGAACTCGCTCTCTGGACTCGCCCTTTCCGAACCTGGCCTTACCCCCCCTCCCCCCCAATGGAGAAATGCAATACCCTTCCCTAAACGCGTGCTTCCACGGCTTCTATTGCTTGTCGGCTCCTGACCGCCTCCCTTGGCTAAGGCCGTAATTCCCCACACGCACTGGGCTCCTCCCACCCCCTGAACACACGCTACACTCCCCGACCGTTTCCCCTCAAACACTGAAAGACTTTCCACCTCCCCCCAGTTTCGTTTTCAAACTTCTTTTTATCATTTTCTTATTCCCACTTCATGCCCCGCTTTTTAGTTCCCGCAGCCTAAAACACACCGAGGGGAGGGAGCTCTCCACACGGACGCACAAGGCGGGACGCACACACACACACACTCTCTCTCTCTCTCGCTCACGCACACGCCCCCCTTCTTTACACCCCGCAACGCACCACACCCCCGGGGGAAACCATCCCAACGTCGGGGGCATCTCACCTCGTCCTTCTACCGAGCAGGGAACCCAGCACCAGGGACCGGCCAGGGAAGACCCACAACTACAAAGACTCGAGGAGGGAAACCCAGGAGGAGATTCCGACAAGATGGGGGCCGAGAAGGCGGCGTACGAGACCGAGGGGGACAACTCGACGAGCTCCATCCTCAAGGGCGCCAAGGCGGCGGCCGAGAAGGAAAGGAGCATGACGCTGTGGGAGGGGATCCGGCTTTACCCCAAGGCGATTGCGTGGAGCGTGGTGATCTCGACGTGTATTGTCATGGAGGGATATGACATTAGCTTGGTGACGAATTTCTGTGAGCTTCTTCCCCCCGGCAGTTCGGTGAGATGGGATGAGATGAAGGGCGTTGCCTCGGTGGAGGATGAGGGGGATCGGCCTGGGGATGGAGTAAGATGAGATGGATGATGGGCATCGGATGAGAACGAAGCTGACCCCTTTAGTCGCGTTCCCCCAATTCAACAGAAAGTACGGCGAGCAGCTCGCAGACGGGACATGGCAGGTCCCCGCACCGTGGCAGGCCGGCCTCAGCAACGTGAGTCCCCTCGACCGACCTTTTGCTCTCACTCGTCCCTTGCCCCCATCCACGGCCCTTCTCCCCTACCTCACCCTCGCCCCTCGTCTCCCACTCACCCCTTCAACCGTCTTCACGCTCTCACCCGCCCCCTTTCTCATTCGACATCCCATGCTTACCTCCACAGGGCGCCCACGTCGGCGAAATCATCGGCCTCTTCATAAACGGCTGGGTCTCGGAGCGCTTCGGCTACCGCTACACCGTCCTCACCTGCCTCGTCCTCGTCGCGGCCTTTACCACAATCTTCTTCACCGCCCAGAACGTCCAGACGCTGCTCGCCGCCGAGATCCTCTGCGGCGTCCCCTGGGGCATCTTCCAGACGCTGACAATCACGTACGCCACCGAGGTGTGCCCCATCGCGCTGAGGGGGTACCTGACCACCTATGTCAACTTTTGCTGGGGCTTGGGGCAGGAGATTGGAATTGGTGTCTTGAAGAGCATGTTGAACCGGGACGACGAGTGGGCGTACAGGATGTGAGTCTTGCCTCCCTTTCCCTTTCCCACCTCTTGCCGTCCCTCCCCTTTCCCCCCACTCAAAACCCCCTTTTCCCCTCACTGCCTTCTCTTGTTACCAGCCTTTCGCGAGCGCACGCTGACTTCCGTCAGCCCCTACGCCCTCCAGTGGATGTGGCCCCTCCCCCTCTTCTGCGCAATCTGGTTCGCCCCCGAGTCCCCCTGGTGGCTCGTCCGCCAGAACCGCCCCGAGGACGCCAAGAAGGCGCTGCTGCGCCTCACCAGTGTCAACCGGGAGACCGACTTCGACGCCGACGAGACGATTGCCATGATGGTGCACACGACTGCGCTGGAGGAGAAGATTACGGCCGGGGCCTCGTATCTCGATTGCTTCAGGGGGACGGATCTCAGGCGGACAGAGGTAAGATTGGGACCCGTCGGATTTCCCCCTGTGGGGGCACAGGACTGACTTCTCTCGCAGATTGTCTGCATGTGCTGGGCCATGCAAAACCTCAGCGGCAACTCCTTCTCCAACTACTCAACGTAAGCCCGCCCCCCCCCCCCCCCCCCCCCCCAAAACTTCCCCCGCCCTTCAATTTGGCTGACACGCACCAGATACTTCCTCGAGCAAGCCGGCCTCCCCACCTCCAAATCCTACGCCTTCGCCCTCGGCCAATACGCCATCAACATGGTCGGCGTCCTCGGCGCCTGGTTCCTCATGACCCTCGGCATCGGCCGCCGCACCCTCTACCTCTACGGCCTCATGCTCCTCTGCGGCATGCTCTTCATCCTCGGCTTCCTGGGGCTCGTCCCCGAGAAGAACCGCGACCAGGGGGCCCTCGCCACGGGCAGCATCATGCTGGTCTGGGCGCTCTGCTACCAGCTTAGTGTGGGGACCGTGTGTTACTCGCTGGTGGGCGAGCTGAGTTCGCGGAGGCTGCAGATCAAGACTGTGGTGCTGGGGCGGAACCTCTACAACATTGTGGGCATCATCAACAATGTTTTCACGCCGTACATGCTGAACCCCGGAGCCTGGGACTGGGGCAACTTTGCGGGCTTCTTCTGGGTACGTCTCTTCCCCCCCCCCCCCTCTTTCTTTCTTCCGTCTCCCCTTTATTCTCTTTACCCACTCCCCTTCGGAACCGAAAGTGAAGACGTGGAGCTAACAGCAACCCAGGGCGGCATCTGCTTCCTCTGCGTAATCTACACCTACTTCCGCGTCCCCGAGCCCCGGGGCCGCACCTTTGCCGAGCTGGACATGCTCTTCGAGCAGGGCGTCTCGGCGCGCAAGTTCGACGAGACGGAGGTGGACGTGTTCGAGGAGAACGTTGAGGGGGGCGTCATGGCGGGGTACAAGCAGGTGAGGGGGAAGAGCGAGGGGGCCGGCGAGGAGGTGGTGCTGGAGGGGGAGGTGAGGGAGGCTACGGCGCCGAGGGGGGTGGAGGGGAGGGGGGACGAGGTGACGGAGGTGACCGAGGGGGGTGGGAGGGACTCGAGGGAGTAGGGGGTACATGCGCTCATGGCGATATCTGCATCGTCGCGGACCGGCAAGGGGCGAAGAGGAGGTAATGTTTGCATTTGCTGGAGTTGGGGAGCAGACGCCGTGTTGGTTCTTTCTCTCCTCCCTTTTGCGGGGGACGCGCTGACGTGCTGTGCTTGGATATGAGAAGGGGTGTTCATGATCTTGCGTATACGATATATAATGAGGCGGTAATAAAGTACGACGACGTTTTTTTTCCCCCAATCCTCACTTTTGGGGCTGTCGGCCAATTTGGGTTCTTGGGGGTCCTAGACGACCGAGCAAGAGGGGCCCGCCTTGCCCTTCGAGGTCACCGGCTAACGCAGGTCCGGCTTGGCCTCGGCAAGGGGGTATGAGATTCCCCCCGCCACGGCCCGGTCCGAAATGCCCAGCTCTCCTCAAAACCGGGTTTGGCACCCGCCCTTGCCGCTCCAGTGGCCCCCCGTCCGCGACATACCGGGGACCCGGGCCGATCCCGCCGTCCCACAGAGCCCCCTGAGGCGCGCCGTCCGACGAGCATACCCGACCAAAACGCCATGCCGCCTACCCCTCTGCGTGGCTCGCGGCACTAGCCGCAGTCTCGACACGAGCAAAGACCGCCCCAAGGTAGACGCTGGCAACCGAGCAGCTCCAAACCCCCCAAGCCAGGGACAGATCTACCCAAGGGCTCGCGGCGGGCATGGCGTGTCGCGCCCCGCCGCTAACCCCGCGTTAACTCACCCCGTTCCTCCGGAGACAAGAAGGACATCTGACCTGTCGGGCAACACCACGTGTATATACATACTAAGGAACAAAAACACTACCAAAACGCCCCTGCCACGGGGTCTAACGAGGACGCCCGGGGAAAAAGACCCTACCTCATCCCAAACAGCGCCCTCGCCGCCTCCAATTCCCTCTCCTCCCTCCTCTCCTCCCTCCTCTCCTCCCTCCTCTCCTCCCCCTCCCCTCCCCTCCCACTCGTCTCTCCACCCCCAGCCCCCCTCCCAAGCCCCACCAATGCATCCTCGTAATAAAACGGGTTCCCGCACCTCCCGCGCCCCCCCTCGAACCTCCTAGCCGGCCCCTCGGGCGGCGAAACAGGCTCCATAGCATCTAGCTTCCAACCCCCGACGGCGAAGCCCCTCAAGGGCGGGAGCTGTATCGCGCCGTCCATGGGCTGCGCCGACAGTAAGGGAATCCTCCCCCTGCTCCTCGCCCTCACTTTCCCACTCTCCCTGTCCGAAGCGGATTGACTTGCCCCGGTGGACTGGCTGCCCGCGGGATTCTCCTTGTTTGAAGGGGACGACGTGGCCTTTGCGCGTGAGCCAATGGTCGGGAGGACGACTTCCTCGCCGTTGATCGTCTTGCGCTTGCGTTTGCGGAGGTTGGACTTGACGGCCGTGAGGATCGAGGATTGCTGTGCCGGTGCGACAGATTCTTGAGTGGCGGGTTGCTCAATAGGTCGTAGCTCGGCGAGCGTGAAGGGCTGGGAATGCGCGTGCTCCTGTTTGCGGTGCGATCGTACGGGGGTGCTCGGCGCGACATGACCCCAGGGGTTTTCGCCGTGTGTAGATGTGGAGGTGTGGCTGGCCTCAACAGGTAAGCTCCTCCGCTCCGCTGCACCAGCAGTGTGATGGGATCCGTACATCCCCGGCGGCGCACTCGAATGGATAGACCACACCTCGGGCATCCGCATCTGCACCGGCGGCGCCTCCGCCGGCAGACCAGCACCAACAGCTTGCTCACCTACCCGCGCAGCAGCAGACCTCCTCTTCCTCTTCCACTCCCTCTTCGCCTCCTTCGTCTCCGCCGCCGCGATGGCCCGTGACGCCGCGACGGTCGGCAGCTCCATGGGCGGCGGCGCCTCTCGCCCGGATATCCCGCGGAGCGACTCCATGATCTTCCAGGTGAAGTACGCGCCGTTGACCTTGTCTTCGCGGAGGACGACCCTGCCCTTGTTCCTGGGTTGGCCGTCCCGTGGTTGTTGAAGTTCGGGTGCTTGGAGCTGGGGATGGCTGACCAGTTCCGTGTGCGTATGGGTGGCGGTGATGGTTATGGTTTCCTCGGATGTGTGGATAGTTGGCTTCGTCTCTGCAGCGCCATTCTTCGAGTTGTTCTTTGTGTTTGCCGCGCCCTTCTTCGAAGCAGTGCTCCTCTTGCCACCGGCACCATTCGTCTCCCCGCTCTTCTTTCCAGCACCCTTCTCTGCGTTCTTCTTCTCTGCGTCCTTCTCCGCAGCTTTCTCACCCTTCTTCTCCTTCTTCCCACCGCCCTTCTTCTTCTCCTCCACAGCCCCCGGCGGCAGCCAGAGCGCCGGCACCCTGCCCCTCAAATCCCCCACCCAAGCATCACAGTCCCACGCGACCCAATAATCAATCACGTCCCCCCACGAACTCTCCGGCGGCCTCGTGAAGTTCACAAACACCACTTTTCCCCCCCTACTATGCACCGCCTTGGCAAACTGCCTCACCAGCACCTTGAGCCCGTGGACCTTGAGCGACGTCCCCAGAATCAGCATCAGGTCCGGCCCAAGCCCCAGGTCGTGCGTCACGACGGGGGAGATGAGATGCGCGTCCGGGTGCTCCTCGCCGTAGAGCACAATGTCCGGCCGGAGCTTCCCCACGCCGAGGGCCCGCTTGCCGCGCTCCTCGCGGGCGGCGGTCGCCCCGGCGCAGTGGGGGCACTCGGGCTGGTGGCCCGTCAGGGTCTGGGCCTCGCGTCCGCCCTCCCACTCGCAGACGCGGCGGCACCGGAAGCAGCGGAGGGACTCGAGGGACCCGTGAAGGAAGACGCACTCGACGCCGCTGGAGGGAGGGGACTGCTGGCGGCCTTTTTGGGGCTTGGCCGGCTGACTCGCCTGTGAGCCTTCAGGGCCTTCTTGAGAAGCGACATCAGTTTCTTGGCTTTGGACCGGCCGCTCTTGCTCTTGCCCTTGCGTGTGCCCCGAGTACCCCTCCCCTGTCGCTTCCGCAACCGGCGCATCATTTGCTGCCCGAGGGTCATTGCACTTGGGTGCGGCGACGTCACCGGCTCCCCGGCGGGCGGGCCGTGCTCTTGCTCCCTCAGCTTCTGCGCCTGACTGCCGAGATGCTCCCAAGTCTCCTTGCGCAGAGCCTCCACCAGCGGCATTATCCGTGCTTCCCGGAGGTGCGTCTGGACGCTCATTGCAAGATCCGTCGGTGGCAGCGCCATCAGGTGCTCCAGACACTTCTGGATCTGCTCGACTGTGTCCACGACTCCCCTGGCCACCGTCATCTCGGCCTCGGTGAGGCGCTTCCTCTTGACCACGGGTCGAATCACTGGAGTCGGCGGCTGCGAGACCAACGTTAGCCAGGGCCCTTTCTAAGCGATGAATCAAACGTGCTTACCATTGGAGGAGTCGGACTCCCCATGCTCACCGGCAGCGGGGGCAGCGGACGAGGGTAGTCTAGAACCGGCGGCGGCAGCATCAGCAACCCCGGAGTTGACCCGCGAGAGGACTGGGCCTCGTCGGGTAGAGAACCGGCTTCGGTTTCCCGGTCCTCGCTCGAGGCGCGTGGAGAGGCCGACCTTTTCCTCGATTCTATCGATGTTCTGGGTATAACATCGGACAAGCTTTCCTCGGTCTCGTAGATGACTGATAAAAAGGTGTGAGGAGGTTGGTGTGACATCGCGAACCTTTTGACGGAGCGTCGTCGCGAAGGTGTAGAAGACCGAGGTTCGTACGGGGCACGCCCAGATGGAGGCGTCGAAGAGGTCGCGGCCCTTGATGTTGGGGATGGGGAGACGACCAGAGGTCGCCGAGCCTTGGGACGACGGGTCAGATGAGGAAGCCTTGAACGATTGGGTGCTTTCGGCCGTATCAGAACGTGTCAAAAGGGTGGGCGCGCAGTGTATCTCGCTACGATCCGAGGACCGGGACCCCAAAGAGTCCGACCGGGATAAGTGTCCCGTCTCTGCAGATGAATTGACCTCGCGAGATGAGTCTGGATTCGATGCGTGAGTCGAGGACGCTCGTCGTGATCCAGGCGATGGACTGCTTTCCCGAGACGAGCTCGAGTCCGAACGCGTCTCCTCGTACGGGTTGAGAATAAACTGCGGAGGCGACGAAAGGGGAGAGGAGCTCGCGAGCATGAGACGCGGGTCCCGAACCGGGGAGCTCGGGAGGTGGGCGGGACGATTAAGCGGTGGTGAGCTTGGCAGGTAGGCGGGGGGATCTGAAAGAGGGGATGAGTCGCGGGCAAATGCCGGTCGAGCGAAGGGCAAGCTGGCCGAATGTTCTGGCGTATCCGAGAGAGGCGACGAGGTTCGAACAAAGCTGGGGCGATCAAAGACTGGCGAGGAACTCGAGAACTGACTTGGGAGGTCCGAGAGAGGGGATGAGCCACCTGGGAGAATGGTAGTGATGGTCTGCCTCCGCGTTTTTGACGGGGTTGGGGGCCCTCTTGGTTGGCCGGCTGGTTGCGAGGAAGGACCCAAAGGCGGATTTGTTTTGACGGGTTGGTGTTCTTGGCTGTGGGCTATTTCCTCCGGCGTAGCTGCTCCCTCTGGTTGGGGGTTCAGCCGGGAAGATCGCCGCGCGGGAGGTAGTGAGCTGGCCCTGCTCCGGCGTGAGTTTTTGGCCTGTGCAGCATCGCCAGGGGGGCCCTTGGGCACAGGGGCGTCCACCACGGCACTCGCCGCACCCGCTTCTTCACCACCAGCCTGATCGCTGCTCTCCACCTCCTTCTTTGCCTCCTTTGCACTGCCGCCCACAGTGATTTCTGGCAAAGGCGCAAGCTCCTCTTTGTCCACACGAGACAGCCGTGGCCTCTTCTTCGGTCGATCCTCAGGAAACTCGTCTGCACCCCACACCTCGCCAGAATCGTCGCTCGCAGGCTTTGGCTCCGGGGCCTGGGGCGCGGGGGCCCTCGCGGCAGCTTCATACTGCTCCTGTATCAGGCCGTACAGGCCATTCTCGGAGCGGAAATCCTGCAGCAGGCGGTCAGCGCAAAGGCTCCGGGTCAATTCGACTGAGGCAGCTTACCGGGATGCCACAGTTGGTGCTGATACCAGCTCCCGTCACCACGACCACCTTCCTGGCCTTGACGAGCGCGTTCGCGATGAGCTGGAGGGACTCTGCATTGTCCGGCTGGACCTCGAGGGTAGGCATCTCCGGGAGGTCGTAAGTCCCCGGAGCGGTCCGGGAAAATGGATTGGATGGTCGCGTTGCAGGCTTCCTGTCGGGGTTCAGGAGCTCGGGGTGGGTCGCTTAGAGGCTGGAGCTCGCGGACATTTGGCTGGACGCGACTTGGATCTTGGGTGTCGGAGGGTTAGGAGTTGAAAGAAGACCGTCCCGGCATGATACCTGGATATGGGGGCCTGAAACTGGAGGAGACCAGGACTGGGTGGCTCAAGGGTCGAGGCTGTGAATTGGCCCTTGGAGCTGTGTCGCGGTACGTCGGTTCCACGTGCTGCTTGAGCCTAACTCGTGACATGCACGAGTCAGTCACCGCCAAACGCCAAACAATGCGGGGGTAGTGATATTGAAGGCACGAGGTTCAAAGGGGGGAAGGGTAAGTCAGTGGTCACCCATGCCCTCATCTGCCCTTTGTCGCGGGTATCGTTCGTGCCGTTGGGCCTGGGGGGTGGGTGTTCGTCTTCACACGGGGGTGTTATGGTGGAGAACACGCGGGGGAAGCTCTGCCGTGGACGCGCCGCTGACTAAGGACCGGCCCCTCGGGTAAAGCCCGGCATATCCTTCCCGCTTGCTTGACGTCACGCGCCAGGAACAGGGGTCCACCCATTGGCTGGTGCAGCGGCCCGGCTTGGCGATCCGATCGCGTCGCGATCCCCAGTGCCTAACTCGACGCCGTCTCCAGGCCACCGCGATGGACTCCCGGCAAGCCAGAGGCAAACCACCCATGTCGCCATGGCTCACGCTGACGGAGTGCTGCCCTTTTCTCTTCCATGTGTTTGTGGGAAGCCCTCGGTTTCCGGGCGGCGCAAGCCTATTGGAGCCGGGGCCTCGACATTTCGGCAAACGACCGTTTGATCCGCTCTTCGACGCTCCGTGGCTCGCGCCCCGCGCATCGTAATCAAGACCGACCGGCCCCATTTCCCGAAGTGTCCATTGAAATACCGTCCATGGAGATCCAAAATTCGATGCGCCGCGAGACCCAGAGGCCCCGGGGTGCTGCTGGGCTTGGCCAGCTCCGCAGTTCAAGATGAATCGAGGATGCCTTCGCGATGTCGTCCCATCTATTTCCACTGGCTTTTCCCTCTTGGGGCATCTCAAAAGTCCTTCAGACTTAGGTGACTGATACCACGATGCTTCGACGAGACTTAGCTATCCTCGCCGGCACGCCCCAGGCGTGGGCACAGTCGTGCCTGTGATCCGACTACCGCATATCCGCCGACCTTGCCTGTTGCTGAGTCTGGCGCTTACCACTAACTTCCGACGCTGGCAGTGTAGTTGGTCGAGGTGCGTCTTTGAACACTACTCTTCCCACCAAATGATGATACCTAACATAACACAGGCCTCTTACTCGCAGGACAACGATCCCCTGGAAGATCACTTCTCCTTCAAAATTGAACCGACGAGCCCGGCGGCATCACAAGGGAGTGGGGTGCCAGAAAGAGCTCGTTCGCTTGGGGAACCTTCCAGGCAGACTCTTCCGGAGGCTTCATAAACATTTCTCGGTCACTCCGTTGGCACCATGCCTACTCCGCAAGCAGGCGCCCCTGGCCGCCAACGCGGAAAACAGCGCGCAGATCTTTTGCGCGTACGCCCAGGGAACGCCCTGCTCGTCGTCGGCGTACGAGACTGCTATGACGCGCGGGAGCTCCTCGTCAGGCATGGCGAGGAGGTGTTCGAGCCACTCCGAGTACGGCTCATCATCCGTCCTCGACTCGCGAAGCGGCTTTCCCTCACTATCAAGCTTCACCCCCCTCCCCGCCAGTGGAGTGGCACGTCACCGGCACGGGATTCGCCAGCGCGAGTGCGTGTCCAGGGACGCCTCGAGGCCTGCCTTGGACGTCACTTGCGGGTCTGTCCCGTTGTTTACGAGCGTGATGGAGACGTTGCGGTGGGGCTCGAGGATGTGGGGCGCGTAGGTGGAGGCGAAGGCGTGGGTGTCGGGGGTGGTAGAGCCACTCCTCGAGGAAGCCTGCGACGGCGTAGGTGACGAGGGAGGGAGAGGTGGAGTTGGGGGTGTAGGAAATGTCGCAGAGGCGGCGGATGCAGTCGGGAGTTGTGCGGCTCGCGCAAAGGGCTGCGGTGGGCGGGGTGGCGTCGGGGTTGGATGGCTCGTCGGGGACATATCCTAGCTGCGGATCTCACGGCTGGGGGGCCAGCTCTGTCGTCGGATTGTGGCTCCCTACCCGTCGGGAATGTCGGTCCGGATAAGGGGCACAAAGTTGCCGAAAGGGTGGATGAAGCCAACGGAGTCCCAAACACTCTCTTGGACACCATATCCCTTCGTCCTTAACACTGGCTCCGTCATGCTCCCACCGTCGGAAAAAGGTGTGATAGCCTGTTTCAGCCCCAAGCAGCTCCCTCGCCTGTTCAGTCGTGACGCTTACGCGCACCCAATACCCCTCCACCCTCCCCTCAACACCACCCCCTCCCAACCATTTCAGCACGGATCTAACCCTCTCCGTGGACAACGTCCGCGGGGCGCGGGCCTCCTCCAGCGACAGGAATTTGCCGTACTCCTCACTCCTCGGGTCCGAGATCTCATGGAGCCGCTGGAAACGTGATCACTCTCGTCGCGTAGGGGCGAGACGGATAAGTCGAGGAGGTCGGTTGGGGACGGCTTGCTGTGGAGGGTCCAGCCCTGGGGCACCTCGAGCGCGGACTCGAGGGGGCTGGGCAGCGCGGCGAGGCACGGAGCGGCAAGGAGGAGCACGAACTTCATGGTCCGATCTGGTTGATTCCAGTGAAGGTGGAAGAAGCTGATACCTGGAGAGAGATGCGGTGATTGCCGTCTCTGTCTATGCTTGCCTTCGATAAAGAAGTCGTTTTTGAGCCAACCGAGTAGGAGTGGCTCGTGCCGTTCCCCGTCCCCCGGCCCCATCTACGACGGGATATCCCCAAACACCTTGAAACGCCGTTCCGCGTGCCTGGTTCCACCGTTTCCTCCCTGTGCAACCTGCATGTTTCTCACCCGGGTGTTCACACTCGCCTACGGACGGGTTCCTGCACGCGCAGACCACAAGCAGCTCTCGCGAGCGTCACGAACGGGGCCCGCCTCCTGGTCCGGGACTCGCTGTGCTTTTCGTCCTGGCGAGATGAGAAGGTAGTGTGCCCCAAGCGATGGCCAAGGGTCCTTCGAAAAGGCGCGCGTCCCTTTGAGACCACGGCATCGCCACGCGAGCTGTACCTGAGTCCGCTCTTGTCCGCGGCGCCTTACCGAGATGAGGCGGCAGAGCAAATCGTTGGTGACATCCGCGGAAACCTGGCAATGTGACCAGAGGCGGAAACAGAAAGGAAAGATTGTGTGTGCTTACGCTCCGGGAGGAGGTGCTCCGTATCCGACCTCTGTTTCCTTCTGAGCGTCGAGCACTTACTTGCTCTATCTAGTCCCTGAAGCACTGCAGTTGTCCAAGGCGGGGCTGCGTGTAAGTCTACCAGATCTAGTTGCAGTAACCAGTCCCCAGGACAGTGCAGCGTACTTGAAAAAAAAAAAAACTTCGCTTGAATATGAAGGTCGTATCAGCGCAAGTTTTCGCGCATATCTCAAGCGAACGCCCTCTCGCTCAGGCACCGGGGTTTAGCCCGGTTAGGCATGGCGCGAGGGCACCAAGTCTTCCCCGACCGATCGATTGGGGCGCCCTGCATTGGCGCCGAGACACGCGGACCTGCATTCTTCGGCGAAGGAGTTACACCGCATAAGGGCCCCCAGAAACCAAGACACAAGCCGGCTGGCGCGTTCCCCCTCGCCTGTCCACGGAGCTCCGAAAACACTGATATTGGGACCATGGGGCATCCGTTGGATAACACTAGACGACGGCTACTAACACGGAATCGCACTCTGTCCCCTCTTCGAGGCGCAGACGAGGATCTAATGATCTCTGCGGGATTAGTACAGAAAAGGGAAGATAAGGAACTAAAGTAGTCTGATTAAAACTAGACGATACAGACGAGATCCTCTCCCCCCCCCCCATCCACCCCAAGACGAAAGATGCAAAGGCCGCCGAGGCCGTCCATCGCCCATCTATTCACCAACCCACGCCCAACCCAAGGAACCCAAACAAAGACAGCAACGAGAAAGAAGTGAAAGAGATAGATGGGTAGAATAGGGTGAGAATAATAGATAATAATAGTAGATATAAAAAAAAAGCCAGGTACATGAAACTGGGTGAGATACCGAAATCAAAACAAAGAGCCAGACCGCCATTCCCAGATAAATCTATGCGATTTCCGCGCCGTCTATCAAGAAGCAAGGAATGTAGCGACCCAAAAGAGAAAAAAATATACAAAGGAAAAGAAAGGAAAGATGGGGGGTCAGAAGGCCAAGGTGCCCACGAGTACGAGGCATCGATCCTCTGCGCCTCATGTGCCGCCCCATCGCGAACCCCACCCAAGGCAAACAAAAACGCCCGTAACCAAAAGAACCCGCTGATCCCAGCACAAAGACACGCACACTATTAGGAATTAGAGCCTCAGGAATCCAAGTCATGTGCAGACCGTTCCGTAAACACCCCCCAGGACCCCAGAGAAAACAAGGAGAAGGAAGAAAAGTGGGAAACAAGAAAGAGGCGTGTGAAGAAAGAGAAGAAAAAGAAGAAGAAGCAAGGAAGACGTCATCTCCCGGGTTGCCAGCCCGCCGCGAAGAAGGGGAGCTGATCGCTCGGTAACCGCCGTGACGGGCGCCGTGATTGGCGGATCGGCGCCGGTAGTGTGCGTGCTTCCCGCTGCACGCCGGCTTGGGGGGAGTGGGGAGTGGGTGTCCCGGCAACGCCGCCCATTGGCTCCTCTCCCCGCATGACACTCCATCACACCTCCAGGCCACCCTCCCCCCCTGCCAAACCACCACGCGCTCCGCCGCAAGGAAATCATCGGTCATCTCTCACGCCCTCTGCGCATCGTACCCCCCATAGACCCCACTCTGCGCGCTCAGACTGGGGTAGCCCTCTGCATAAGTCGCGGCGTCCCACCTCGACTGCATGCCGTACCCGCCGGTGAGCGCCCGCGAGTCATAGCCCGTCACGCTCGGCAGACTCGCAAGCCTCATCCCACCGCTCGGCGACGCCATCCTCCCCGCGGGACTGCCCGTCCGCCCATGGACGCCGGGGTACCCCCCTGCCCACCCGCTCCCCGAGAGCGACCGCGGGCTCGCGAGGCTGTCGTGCCCGACCGCGTATCCCGCATGGTGCGCCTCCGCGCCGCCAGTCAGCGGCGGCGTGGGGAGGGGGTGGTACGGCGCGGGGGTAATCATGTGCGCCGCGCCGCCGCCGACGGCCGCGGGGCTGGCGCTGTACTTGCCGATGATCTTCTTGAGCGCCGGCTCGAGCATCTTCCACCTAAAGACCTTGACGTCCTTCTCGATGTTGCGGGGCTTGGGATGCGGGAACCCCATGATGACCTTGAAGAACTCCTCGCTGTCCGCCTTGGTCTTGCTGACAGTCAGGGGCCGGAACCCCTCGAGGTTCCTCCGGATCCTGTTCTTCTCCTCGACCGTGAAGCGCGAGGGAGCCGCGACGAGCTGCTCGAGAAGGTAGATGGTGTCGACGGACGTGACAAAGTGCTCGCCCTTCTCCTCCCACCAGATACAGCTGATGCAAGGAGCGTTAGCCGCCTTCTCCCCCGGTGCCAGGGCCCTGAACGTGGTCGTGAGCGTCGACCCGCTCTGCGCCTTCTTGAACACGACGACCCTGCGCCGCGCGGCCCACTCCTCCGCCGTCCACCCCTCCGTCATCATGTCTAGCTTCCCGACAACCTCGAGCACCGCCTTGTTGGGGTACACGGGGTACGGCCCGTAGCCCGCCCCGCCGTGCGCCCCCGCCTGTAGCGTGCTCGTGCGGATGAGCTGCGGCGCGGACCCCTGCGGCACCGTCATGGACGAGAGGCTCCGGCTCAGGCCGGCGGCGTGTATCGGGCTGCGGTTGGCGTCTAGAGGCGCGCTGTAAGTGGGCCACCCCGCGGAGCCCCGAAGTGGGGGGGCCACCCGCGGGTACTGGTCGAAGGCCGAACTCCTGTAAGATCCGATCATGGCGCTGTTTCCGTTCTGAGGGAACGCGGCCGTGGCATACTGTGATTGTTGCGTCGTCTGCTGCGTCGAGGGGACCACCGGAGCCGCACCAGGGTACTCGTAGGTATTTGTACCCGCCGCCTGCTCCCTCAGACCAAGTGGTGACCGCGGCGGGCTCGTCGCCTGGCCCCTACCCGGTGACCCCGCCTTCCTCGTGACCCCGTCCGCCCCGCCCGCCTGCGCGTCACGGTACAGGAAGTGACCCAGCGCCGCGCGCGACAACTCCTCTCCACCAGGGCCCTCGATCACCACTGACACCGGCACGCTGGACGACGGCGCGCCCGTGACGAGGTGCTGCGGCGCGAGGCAGCTGAGCGTGTACACCGTGCTGCCGCCCTCTTGCGCCGTGTTCTCGATCTGCGTCTCGCACTTCTGGCTGCCGAAGGCGATGAAGAAGTAGGCGCCCGTCGCCGAGGTCGAGACCCGAAGCTGGACCTTGGTGCCAAAGGTGCCGGCGTTGGGCTGGAAGGAGAGGACAGTGGGAGCTACCGACACGTATTGCGAGACGCTGCCGACTGTCGGGCTGGCCTCGAATGTGTCCTGGGGTAGCTGGGTTGTGGGCTGCGGTTGTTGCGAGGCGTACGTCTGTGGTGTGTACTGCTGGGTCTGGTATGTGGAGTCTCCGAATCCCCGTGCCGGGTCGAACCCTACAGTAGTGTTAGTCAACTGTTCGATATTCCTCTCTGACGACAGGATCTAAGCTCACCGTGAATGGGCGCCGGCTTCGCGTAGGCCGCCATCGAGACGACACCGGTCGGCGAAACGCCGCGTACCTCCCCGCCGTTTGCCCTCGCCACCGCCGCCTCGTACTTTAGTGTCGCCGTGTCAGGCGAGTCCAGCCTTTCATCCACGCCCACGATAAAGGGCCTCTCGGCGTGTACTTCGGGCTGTAGTCCACCTTGTCAGCAACAGGTCCGTGTAAGCCCCGCACATAGGCGAGCTATCGTCAAAGCTCCTCAAAAACAAGGCTTCTTAGATGCCTTGAGTCGTGTCTGGATGATGAAAGTGTCGGTGGTTGGGAGAGGGCAGGGGAAAGCTCACCTCGAACAGCTTGTACGAACCGCCAAACTTTACGGAAGACATCCACGCAACTGGTGACTCCCGTGAGTCTCTACCACGACTCTGAAATCTGAGCTAGGAAGGTGGAAAGAAAAAAAGAGAAAAGGAAGTGAGATGGCAGTTCCCCTGTTTCGGGCAGGTCTTGCAGTGGTTTAAAAAGGCGTTTCGACTTTTGTGCTCTGATGTCCGAGATGGAAGAAGAAAGAGTAAGTTGAAGGTGTGAGGTTCGTGGTTGAGAAATGCGGCTCCGAACGGGGGGTCTTATCGTTTGAACAACGAGACTCAGAGTGGCTTTCTGATCGGGGCTATTGTCGAGGAAACAGTGCCCTTGCCTTGGTATTGCGGATCGACGAATTGGGTGGGGTGCGCAAGTAGCGGGATGCAGGAACGCCAGGTGCTTTTTCCGATATCTCGCCCTGAGGCCCTCTTGGTTTTTCTGCGAGCTGCGGGTTACCTGAGCTATGGCCGTCAGTTACCTTATTTTTTCTTCTCCCCCATGCCCACCCCCTCTGCTGCGAATTGAGACACGGGGTGCAGAAGGGGGCGTAACGTACCTGTATCCGGTGTGTCAGTCGAGGACGAGCTCTCGGTGTAGGGATACCTCGTACGTTTTTGGCCGATGTGGCTCCGATAGAGCGCCCTGACTAGACTGAAACTGGTGTTAGTAGTCGAGATGATGAATGTCCCGGTGAGTGACGATGAAGAGTGGTTTAGGACACCGTCTCGGTACCCTTCTTTTCGGGGTCCTCTGACAGGGTCCGGGTCCAAGAGCGCCGACTGCACTAACACATCGGACGCAAGCTCCACGGCAGGACCACCTTTCCGGAGTTTTTTTTTTTTTTTCCCTTTTTTTTTCAATCCGGCACTTAGAACAGAACAGACGGAAAGATGTGCGGTGCCGCAAAAGAAAGCTTGACGCAAAGAAAAGGACACCATGACCAGAGCCGCGGTGTCCCCAACAGCCCAGATCGAGCCGCAGAAGGACACCCGCAAGGCACACCTAACAGCCAAAATCAAATAAAACACCGCCTCTCGTAGTTTCCATACAACTGAGCCCGTCTCGCTTTCATGAAAATCCGTCCTCGAAAAGCGGCCGATACGACGACCGGTGGAAGTTGAAAGTCTAGCCCGCTAGCGAGCGGCAAGACGCCCCCCCCAGCTGAGATTGTGTCTTCGGTACCTTCGTCATGGCCTCATGGGCCCAAAAGATTGGGACTACCCCATTCCCATATTCCCCATCGGGTGGTCATACTTTCTTTTTCCGCACATCCCGTTCCCCACCACAAGGCCGAACACCCCGCCTGGATGCGGCACTTGGGAGCAGAAGGGAGCTATGACCCGCGCAACGCACCGTCGGTAAAAGCGCCGAGAGGGCGGGTGGGGCCCGATGTAACTCCCCGACGCTTGACCGGGGCATGACTCTCGTGTCTCATACGCGGGTCATGGCTCACAGGAGACGTGGTCTCAGATACCGCGTAGAGGGCGGATTTGGGGGCGATTTGGCGCAGTCGCGGCCAATCTGGAGTGCAGACCTTGCTGCACGCACTTTGGCCACCGACTTTGGAGGCTTTGCCCCCCGTCCGCTCTCCTGTCCGTGGAAGACGCCAGTGTGCAGGGATGAGGGAAGCGTGTGCAGGGACGCTTGGGTGTCTTCATCTGTGGATGCAAAGGCCAACCGACTACAAGAAAAAGGATATACATACCGCGATGATAAGATTTCCGTCCGGGTGAATCAACGACTCTCCCACTCCGGGACCCCCGGGGGCGTGTTCAACCTACGATCACAGTTAACACCCCCGATCGCATCGCCAAGCATGGGGACCAAGCTAACTTGACTCTGATCCGCTCCCACGGTACCAGCAAGCGTCTGCCGTGCCTGGGAACCTCTGCTGATCCCGAAACTCTGGTCTAATTGCCCTGACTCGAGCGACTGACTCCGTCTCCCCCGCCCGTGTTTTGGTGTTTCAAGCGCGGATTCGCGCGTTATGACGTACTCGGCTCACCGGGCAAGACACGGCGCGCTTTTGTAAGTCGTGTCGCGTTTCGCGAGCTGGCGATCGCAGGAGACGTATGGCGATGCAATCTCGTGTAAGACTCTGGATGGGACAGTCTAGTTCCTGAGATGCTTCTTGTCAGCTAACGGTGGTCTCTCATGGTGAGCTGGCTATCTTGTTTCTCTGTCAAGGCCTCGTTGAGATGCTAGTGCACGTCAAAAATGCCAGCATCCAGAGAGGCATGCGCCCAGCCGGCCGAAGGCCCGCCACTCATCAAGACCCGGCCGAGTCCGAGGACGCGGAAGCAGGGCCACGACGCGCTTCACCAGTCCCCACAAACGCCAGAAGACGCGTTTGACACCAGAGATAATGAAGCCCAATACGGAAATATGGATACTGGACTATACCTGAAGTGCTTGCTTTTTCGAGGCAGCCTCTGCTTTTTCTCTCTCCACATACAGCAGCGAAGGGCGACGCAGGTACCGCTCGACCGCCTTGTCGATGCGGATGCAGATGGCTTGTCAGGGTCGTGCTGGCCTTTTTGTTCGCTAGCCGTCGGTGCGATGATCTTGCCGTGGTCGGAAACGGGAGGGAACTGGACGTTGCTGGAGTCTCTGTGCTTGTGGGCCTCGCCGCTCGGAAAGGAGGTGGAGCCGTGAGAAGTCGACGACGGTATTCTGAAGACTGCGGTTCCGTCGTCCAAGCTGACGTAGTCTTTGGCTGGAGTGAATTGCCGTACAATCTGTGACTGGGGCGTGATTCTCTAAAGTCGTAAGGAGCAAAGGGTATGAGGTGCTGATAGGTTTATGGACGTTGACGAGGCCGACGTCCCGTCGTTAACTGACGTGGACACGTATAACAGCCACGCTAACACTTCGATCTGTCTGAGCAAAAGAAATTCAGAAGACAGACAAGACCGGTAAGGAAGACAAGAAACAACTCCAGAACATCCAAGGAATTGGAGAAGGCGCCCCCGGCTTTATTATATCACAACCAAGGAAGCGTCTTCCCAAGGAACTCGTACACTACATCCCCGGAGATGGAGATACGCTCGGGTATCCCAAAGGCCCGCGCGTGGCAGTCAACCCAGCACGCCCCCCATTCCGGAGCGCCATTGTAGGATGGCGAGCAGTCGGTGGTGTGTGGGAAAGAACACGAAGGTTGCACAAGGGGAGAGAACGCTCGTCAGAATTCCTTGGCATGGAATATTCTCTCACCTCCCCGGACCAAATATGTGAGTCGGACGCCCCCTGAGGAGGGAGGGTACCGCGGAGGTACTTCCTTTTCTCGCCCTGGCCATCGAGCGCCGGTGTGAAGCCATCATCGCACAACACGCCCTCTCCCTTCCAACTTTTAACAGTGCCTCGTACGAGGTTAGGAGATGCCGGGGAGTGGCGGAGGGCTCGCCAGGACCGCCACCGGGCGCTTGAGGATGTCTCTGTGCCACGGGGTTACATTTGGGGACATCCTTCGAGGTCATGTCACCGGTAGAGACGTCCCTGCCGAGGCCCGTGTAGACGAGTCTGAGCGCTCGGATGTCGGTGAGGGTCCCCGGGTGCCTCGTGGAAGAATGGCTCCTCGCATCATCGCCGGTGCCGCGGTCGCCCGGGGCCCTCCGTGACACATCCGCCAGGCCATCGGCAGGAGTTCCTTTGCGCAAAACGAACAGACCAGACTTCAAGGCCCGGTGGGATCGCAGAGGGGTCCCCTGCGTAAGCGGGGCTTGCTGAGGAGGAGCCCTGCCGGCCTCCCACTGGTCGGTCTACCGAGCGCGAGGTGCGACAAGATAGAGTTAATCAATCGACCTGCAGCTCCCGGATATCGGTGCAGACCACATTGTACTCACGCGTCCCAGTACATGACGAGAAGGCTTCCCTGGGCTAGCATCGTCGGCGCTCGCGGAGTACAGCCGCTGCCCGTGGCCGTCACAGATCCGGCGTACAATAGGCAGCAAGCAGGATCGGGATCGAGGAACAGATGATCTGGTGGACCCGTGACGGCGACTGGACTCAGGGGCGGGCCCATCTCACCCGAGACTCGCTCTGGTACTTGAAGGGCGGCCGGGCCCATGTACCCAAAGGAACACGGAATACTGTTTCCCGATGCTGCCCGCTCGTAGAGACGTACTCGCTCGGGCACGCAAAGGATGTGGCACAGGCCCCCGAGTCCTGGGCATATTCCACCCTCCCAGGTGCATATCACGAAGTGAGAAGCGAGATGGAAAAGCGAGAGGCCCAAAGGAGAACAAGACTGGGCCGGATTAGGAAGGAACCGGGGTTATCATCGGCCACAGTTTGTGGGGCGAGTGACCGGGGTGGCACAGGGCAGCGAGGTGCTCCCACTCTTTGGATCTGGACGGGGCCCGCGGTCTGACACAGAGCGGGAGCCGTGCTCACCCCGTGGAGATCGCCAGGGGTACGAGACGGGAGTCCGACGTCGTTCGTCCGAAGAGCGGCATCTGGCCGGCATGGGCAATGGTTGGTTGCTGGGAGGAGCTAATGCTGGTTTGCCGTCGTATCGAGATTGTCGATTGACCCCGGCGACTTTGGCACTCGGACCAAGCGGGCCCTCCTACTGGGCGAGAACCCAGCGGCCTTGGGGACTCGCCGCCCCGCAGAGGCGAACTTGCTTCTCCGTACGTTAGCCGTCCTGTAGCTCATAGCGGGCCCGCCACCATGCTCGAAGCGAACCATAGCTCCACCGGTCCTCGCCGATTGACGTCACTTCAGCTGGAAGCAGAAGTCGCCCAGGTGGGACGAGGAGCCGCAGCGGAGGACTCCGGGTACCAGGACGACCGGACGCTCTCGCAAGAAGGTAACCGGCGCCGGGGGATCAGACTCCGATGGACAATGGCCTCATTTGGAAACAACCGCCACGGGAATGAGACAATCAGAGTACCGGAAGAGTTCATGCCCAGGGAAAGTCGATGACGGCGGAGATCTCACCTGCGCCCTCCACTCAGGAACTCCGCCAGGGGACGTACCCCAATCCTCCCAAAAGGGCAGGGGCGATCTGCGCTGGGAGCAGCGGACGCTAACGCTGCTAGCGTCCCAACCCACCTTCCTTCCCTCCCAGGGGGTCGCCCCTGCCCTGAGCTCCGCCCTCGCCCAGCCAATCACGACCCCACGCCAACCCAACCTTGATTCGCAGAATCCCCCCGTATGTTTAGCGAGCTCTCATGCATACCACACACCCCGAGCTCCTCCCCCCTGCGCCTTCCATTCCTTTTTCTTCTTTTGTCGCTTTTGGAAGGAAAGGGGGGTTAGTGGGCACAGGGGCGGCTTTCGCCGAAGAGGGGAGTATCACGCACTCCTGCAATGTGCTCGCTTATAGGAAGTGACTGTGCGACTCTGGGCCGTGGAAGTCTTGGTGCTCGCGCAGCCGTTCTTGCTACTGCTTTCGCGTCTTCTAGCTCTGGGAATCAGCCCATTGGCGGACAACTACCGGGTCCATCCGTCCATCGCGCGTTCTCTACGTCGCCTCTGGGCCTGGCGCCGTGGCATCGGATCTCCAACGGGCACCACAGCGAATCCCCGATGCACAGGGTCGGGGGAGGCCGACCCAGCGGCTGTTGCAGCTCCAGGCATACGATGGCCGTGAACCACGCATCGAGTATGTTCGGCCGCGTAGCAGGAGGCTGCAGCATCGCCTACGGAGATATTAACTGCGCTCGAGCAGTATATCGAACGGAGGGGGGGCGGGGGGGGGCTTGGCGTGCTGCAGACGGCTTGCAGTCGGCTCTCTGGCTCGCGGGTTCGGACGAGCGAGTGGCTTGGGGGGTGCTTCTGCGCCTGCACGGAGTCCGCCTCGGTCTGCAGGCGGCTCGTCTCGGTGCGCTCCACGCTGTATCGGAAACAGCAGGGCCATACGGTGCTGGCGGCTGCGTATCCGTCTCTGGGGGTGTTTACGAGGTATGTAGAAGGGGCAGGTAGCGGGAGAAAGGGGCAGCGTGGCCACCTCAACGGACTGCCGCCAAGCCATGCAGAGCTCGCCCCTCTTGGGAAACGCTGAGCTCAAAGGCGAGATGTAATACACGCCAGTTCCCAGTAACCGGCCCATCCGCGAGGGCCCTGTCAAGCAGTCACCTCTGGCACTCAGGGCAAGGCCCTCGCGCGCTTTCGCCGTTACACAGGCTCCAAGCACCTCGCCTGTGTAACACCCTCCCTCACCACGCCGGCTCTCTGCGCAATCCTAAACAAGACTGTTCGAGATCGAGCCGGGCGGCTCGCATTCCTGGTTCTCGGGTCCCCATGTCTCATCCCGCGGAGCGACTGCACGCTATCGCTCCTGCGCCGTCGTCGTCCAAGTGCGATGGCCTTTGTTTAGTTGACATTTCTATTGGGCCCTACTTTCACGGACATCAGCTGTCGGATGAAGAAAGGGCCGGCGGATTCGACAGCATCTCACTGACTGTCAGAGCCAGGGAGGGGAGCGCCACGGGCTAGAAAAAGTAATGGGTACTCGCGAGGACGCTGGTATCCGATTGCAAGCCTCTCTCTTTCTGCCGCCACGACTTACTGTTCGAAACCCGGTGAAACTCTAGCCGTTGCTGGATCCTTCCGGTCAACGGGCACTTGCCGCTGTTCCACGGACACGGCTACCAAGGCCAGGAATAACACGGCACGGTACGGATTTATACCAATCCTCCACACTGACTTAGTGGCCCATATAACTGTCCTTCTCGAGAACCAGGACCGGTCCACTCTCGTATTCTAGGAGGCGGCAACTGAAGCCACACCACTCACTCACAAAGTAAGCCAGAGCGCAGAGGTGGTCTGGTCGGATTCACTACTCACTCGCACGAGCCGCTGCTACCATACACGTAGCCTATGTGGCAAGACGCCATCCACATGTCCCATGCCTCAAACGTGACTCGCTATCCTCAAGCCTCCTTGCCATGTGGCCTCCTCGCGAGCCCGGTTACCCAGGGCGCCACTGACCCCAGAGCATTTCCTTTGATAAGACACAAGGATTCATGGAGGAAGGGAGCCCCGGGATGCCCTCCCTCGCCCCCCCCCCCCCGGGGATCCCTCCGCGTACCACTAGAGCCCCCGGCCGTCGCACCGCGGCCGGGAGTTGAAGCGAGGGACGACTGGCTGGAAGCGAGTGCCGCATGTCTCCCCGTGTCCAAGATCATGCACGTCGATATTAGTCCTGGGGGCAGATCTAGCAGTATGCCCTCTGTACGTCCTACATTGCCAGGGGGGGAAAACCAACTGGAGGGTTTGTTTAGAGCCGGGCGGATGTCTGCATGGGGATATGTCGTGGGACCAGAGTTGATGCCATCAGGGGGAGCCGAGAGCCGGGGAGGGACTCTGCAATGGATGCGACCGACGAATGGCGCTTGGTACCCGCTCGGATGCACGGGGCCTACAAACCGCTTGAGCTCTTCTTTGCGTGGACCTCGTCTCTACAGTCTGGCCAAAGATCTTATGACGAGTCCCAGGCGCGCCACTCCCGACTGTGCGACGCCAAGAGAGTGGTGGCATGTCGGGGAGATGGAGACCGAAGTTACCCAAGAGCTCGCTAATCCCATCCGCTTTGGGACGCGCGCTCACGAGGAAACCTCCCCGTGCTCATTGCGATTGCTTTTTCCCCTCCGGGATCCTGAAGTTCCATGATGACAGTGGGCTTCCAAGAACGGGTGCAATGTCGGGGAGGAGCGGAGGGCTGAGGAGTAATACGGCGATGCCTGCGATGATGGAGGTGCGAGTGCAATGGGAGATCTAAGACTGGTCGCGGGACCCCTGGGTTCCACGTTCCATCACGGAGTGGAATACGCAGAGGCAAGGCCCCATTGAGGGACCCAACGGGTGGCTCCTCCCGGCAATCCGTCCCCGCTATCCTCAACCCTTCCCGGTCTCCGTTGTCTCCTGTCGAAGCAGATCATGCACCCGCCCAGAGTACCAGCGAGTAGTGACGAGGCCCCCTCGGCGAAGAAAGACGACAATACACGAGCGATTCAGAAACAGGGTTCCGCTCCCACCACGCCCCTTGCCCCCCGTGACTGTGACACGAGATCGAGCACCGGACCTACGAGCCACCGCTGGCTGTCGGGAGACTGGGCTCCACGAGATCGCGTCGGGGAGGTCTCACATTTAGAAGATAGGGCGCCGGGAGCCGTCGAGAGCGGGGAGGGCACTGTTGTGGGCCGGGGGAGGAGGGAAGGGTGCTCGTGGTGCCACTGACAATGGGACTCTGTGAGAGCTACGTCTTACCGTGCAGAGCCAGCCAAGGGGGGGTTCATACGGCGCCCGGGCACGTAGGTTGTCTCACGGAGCCAGGGCCATCCGCCTCCTCTCTGGGCGCGGAGGTGCGCTTCCGTCGAGTGACGGGAGAGGGGGATGAGTGCAGAATCCGTGGGTCCGCGGCATCGTAGTGCCGCTGTTCTTCGTCGCACCACGGCCGGGGGCTGGCTGGGTCCCTTGATGTTCCTTGTGGAGGTCGGGATGCAGGATCCCAGTTCCCACGAGCTCTGTGAGAGGGGCATGGCGAGAGGGCGAGAGATCGGACGAGATCGTGCGCCGGGCTGGGAGGGGGCTCGGCGCGACAGCTCGATCTACCACGGGTGTCTCCTACGGCCTCTTAGATACCAAAGTGCACTGGGCGCCGGATTCGGCCGCTGAGCTGCCTCTTCTGGATCCCTTGCCTCCCTGAAGGCATGGACGTAGAGGGACGGGAAGACCCGGGTTATGAGGATCGCTGTCAGGCGTACAGTATCTCGTGGAACCGAGAGTCGACCGGATCTCACCCCATAGCGTCGCTCGCTCCCTCCGGGTATCAGCAGGGGCAACAGGCCTGTACCCGCCCAGAGCCGGCCCCCGCAATCCGGTACCACTCTGGCTTCGCTCATCTCTCAGGGGACGAGCCTCCACTCGCTCAAGCCCATGAGGGAGCGGGAAGAAGGGGAGAGGCACCCCTCGTGTCTACGGGAGTACACCGCGGCGATCGGAGCACGTACCCACATCCGTCCCGTAGGCGCACAAAGCCTATCGTGCTTTCCCGCGCTACACCGGGGCCCCCTTTCTCTTGCCGAGATTTTCATGCTGCGTTCTCCGCTTCTCAAAAATGGTTGGTCGGGGGGGGGGGGGGGGGGACAGCGGTTCCGGAGAATGGTTGGATGAAAAGAAAAAGGGGGGGGGGACATCACACGGGGGAACGGGATATCGCGCATCATCTCGGTATCGAGAGTCGATTCTGCAGCGAGGCGTGTCTGGTGTGACGCTGGGGCGTGCGATGTGCGATGTGCGGTGTCGGTGTGCGGTGTGAGGTGTGCAGAGGGACATCTAGAGAGCGGGAGGTCCGATGAGGCTCGTTGCGGCTGTAAGGGGAGGAGGGATCGTATAGCTTGGCATACCAGGGGTGGGCGTACGGTCTGGTCTCCGATCCCGCGGACTTCTTCGTGTTGTGGGCTGTGTTGCATTCTGGGCGATCATGAGATCGGGACGGCGGACTTGCTTTTTCCTAGGAGCTCGCCGGTGTATTCTGGGCCCATTGTGGCTTGACGAGTGTTCTACACTCGCTTACACCTACACGGGCCACGGGTTCTCGAAACCCAGCCTATACGGGGGCTCTCCGGCCATCCAAGAGTGTTCATCGCCGTCTCGGTCAACAAACGTCCCCAGCGGCTGAGCGGATGGGGGGACGGGCTCACCAGAACACCCGGGGGGGGGGGGGGGGGGGGGCGGGGCGGGGGGGGGGGGGGGGGGGGGGGGGGGGGGGGCCGCGGGCGGGGC
>JAMFQS010000110.1:0-84726 GCA_025503055.1 Sordariomycetes sp. B11D1
CCCAACCCCTTTGCCGGCTGCTATATCCAAGGTCACTCAACTCTGGGAAGAGTCGGCCTCGGGCGACGATATTAAAAGAGCGGACCGTCGCCCTTCGGATCTGCTCCCATTGTTCTTCTACTCCAGGCCTCACTTGCTCCAGCCCCAAGAACCAAGAGTGGGAAATTCACCCTTCTCTGCTCCAGCATTTCCCCCTGGCCCATTCCTTCCGCGAGGGAACTCCTTTTCAATTCTTTCCTTCTCTCGCCCATCCTCCTTCCCTCTCCAACTCCCCACTCCTGACAACCCTGCAACCGACAAACACCAGGACTTCACATCAACACAATGTCCAACTCTGAAAAGGACCACGGCGCCACCGCCACCGAGGGCGACGCCCCCAAGGACCAGCTCCAGGACCAGGTCTACGTCGAGCACGTCGAGGCCCCCGTCACCTGGAAGGCCTACCTCTTCTGCGCCTTCGCCTCCTTCGGCGGTATCTTCTTCGGTTATGACTCCGGTTACATCAACGGTGTGCTCGGCTCCCAGGTCTTCAAGGACGCCGTCGAGTACCCCGGTGCCACCGAGGTCGGGTACAGCAACCAGTCGCTCATCGTCTCCATCCTCTCCGTCGGCACCTTCCTGGGCGCCGTCATCGCCGGTGATGTCGCCGACCGGATTGGCCGCAAGTGGACCGTCATCTCGGGCTGCCTCATCTACATCATCGGTGTCGTGATCCAGATGATCACTGGTCTTGGCGACGCTCTCGCCGTCATCACCGTCGGTCGTCTCATTGCCGGTTTCGGTGTCGGCTTCGAGTCTGCCATTGTCATTCTCTACATGTCCGAGATTGTAAGTCCGCCAATGACAACCCCCCAAACAAACCACCCACGTCTCAAAAAAAAAAAAAAAAAGAATCATATCTTGCGATACTAACACTTCGTCCTACAGTGCCCCCGCAAGATCCGCGGTGCCCTCGTCGCCGGTTACCAGTTCTGCGTCACCGTCGGTATCCTTCTCGCCGCCTGCGTCGTCTACGCCACCGAGGGCCGCAACGACACGGGCGCCTACCGCATTCCCATCGCCATCCAGTTCCCCTGGGCCCTGATTCTCGGCGGCGGCCTCATGTGCCTTCCCGACTCGCCCCGCTACTTCGTCAAGAGGGGCCGCATCGAGGACGCCGCCAAGGCCCTCGCCCGCCTCAGGGGCCAGCCCAAGGACTCGGAGTACATCCGCTCCGAGCTCACCGAGATCGTCGCCAACGAGGAGTACGAGCGTGCTCTCATCCCCGACACGACCTTCTGGGGCAGCTGGATGCACTGCTTCAAGGGCGGTCTTAGCCGCGGCTCGTCGAACCTCCGGAGGACCATTCTCGGCACGTCCCTCCAGATGATGCAGCAGTGGTGAGTACCCCCTTATCTCTCCCCCCCCCCTCACGCAGTCGACAAAAGTGAATGACAAGGCACTAACACCCGAACCAGGACCGGTGTCAACTTCATCTTCTACTACTCGACCCCCTTCCTCCAGTCCACCGGCGCCATCGAGAACACCTTCCTCATCTCCCTCATCTTCACCCTCGTCAACGTCTGCTCCACCCCCGTCTCCTTCTGGACCGTCGAGCGCTTCGGCCGCCGCACCATCCTCTTCTGGGGCGCCCTGGGCATGCTCATCTGCCAGTTCCTCGTCGCCATCGTCGGTGTCACCGTCGGCTTCAACCACACCCACCCGGACCCCTCCGACCCGGAGGCCACCCTCGCCAACAATATCCCCGCCGTCAACGCCCAGATCGCCTTCATCGCCATCTTCATCTCCTTCTTCGCCTCCACCTGGGGCCCGGGAGCCTGGATCATGATCGGCGAGATCTTCCCCCTCCCCATCCGCGCCCGCGGCGTCGGCCTCTCCACCGCCTCCAACTGGCTCTGGAACACCATCATCGCCGTCATCACCCCCTTCATGGTCGGCGAGGACCGCGGCAACATGAAGTCGTCCGTCTTCTTCGTCTGGGGCGGCCTCTGCACCTGCGCCTTCGTCTACACCTACTTCCTCGTCCCCGAGACCAAGGGCCTCACCCTTGAGCAGGTCGACAAGATGTTGGAGGAGACGACGCCGAGGACCTCGGCCAAGTGGAAGCCCACTACCACGTTCGCCAACCAGATGAACGTGGAGAAGAACGAGACGGTCTAAGCCCGTTTCGTGGGGGTGTTTGTCGTTTCCTCTCTGTAGTTGAGAGCTCTTTTTTTTTTTTGTTTTGAGGGCGGGAATTGGTTCTTTACAATGCATGATGATGAAGAGACGGTAGGCAAGGCATGGTTTTTGCCAGAGAAAGCCACCTTCCAAATACGAAGGTGGCACAGCGGGTCTGTTTTTTTACTTGATTGTTTCTGAGCCGTTTTGGGTCTTGTTGTTTTGATTCTTGATCGGATACGCTCCGTTCCCAGCATATACCCCGACGTTCAGGAAGAAAAGACCAAGGAGTGGATGAGGGTTGGGTATTAGAGGATAACAATTCTTCCCTAGTTATCTATCCCTCTACTCGGACTTGGATCTTGCGTTCCATAATTAGTTGAGCACAATTGATGCTTTTCAAATCCTTACCCCTTTTAAGGTGCTACATATCAGTGTAAAACTCAGTGAACTGTTGGACACACACGGTGAACACTCCCAGCATCGTGAAACAGCCATAAGCATGTCGGTTACATGGCAGGGATAGTGAAGATATCAATCAAGAGGCCACGTCGCCCGATCCGCGCTCCGGAACTGACGGCGGAAACTCCGGGTCGGTAGCGGGGATCGGCGGACCCTTTGCATTTAGGCACATACCTACGGATACGACGTAGAGTATTAAACAACGTTTCGGGTAGTATACAGCTGCGAAACGTATTATCGGTGGTAATGCGGAGCAATATACTTGCGTCTGCACGTCTTGGAGCCTTGCGTTTGACACGGGGGTGTGAGAGAATGAGCGGCGAAGTATAGTGTGAAGGGCTGGGCGGGCGCCGGGGGCTCGGTAGGCGTGTTGCCGCGCCGCAGTGAGATTTACGGGGAGTTACTTGTATGTTCCCGGGGGGGGGGGGGGAGTGTTGAGTCAAGCGGGGATTTTCTGACCGAACTGCCTCGCGGGGGGCGTCGGACAGGATCGGTTCTGGGGGGATGACGGCGACTGGACCGGGATCTACCATGGTCGTAGATGGAACGCCCCGGGCTTGTTGAATTCCCATGTCAGACTCAAGGTTCTCTCGTTCGTGTCACGAAGAGGGGTGGGTGACTTTACTCGTATAAGGTGTGACATTTGTTTGACTGCTGTGGTACAAGGGACAGGATGACGCGCTGGCATGCGTCGAGAACAAAATGGCGTCGGCGTCCCCCTAGGGACCAGGTAATACCGACTTCGTGTAATACTGATGGTGACAGTCTAGGGCGATTCCGAGGCGGGTACAAGGTGCACTCACTTGTGAAGTAAACGTCATCGAGCTTCACGATGTTGCGTCGGCTGTCAGGGCACCTGCTGCATGATAGGCTCCGCATGTAGGCGGCAGAAACTATGATACAAGGTAACCAGGTTACCGAGAAGTTGGAAAGCGCATAGTAGGCGCGGACTTTGCGCCGTAGGCGAGGGCACGGCGGGTTTGAGGCAAGAGCAGTGCGATGCCGACGCTGGTGGCCGAGGTGTTATCGGGCCCGTATCGTCGGTTTGGGAGAGTCTACATACAGGCTGCCTTTGCCATGGATGGAACTTTCCTTGTAACTAGGGCACCGGAGTCTGACCCGTAGTAGTATGTTATAGAAGAGGTGATGCATTTAGGCCGGCTCGACTGTTGGATGTGGACAACGGTGTACCGGCGTATGGCACGGATGCCGGCAATCGGAAGCTACGTCACGGCGATATCAGCTCATGAGCTGAGACTGCGAGTAAGATTGCTAGCACCGATGAAATTGAGAAAGTCAAGAGGAAAGACAGCGCGCGAGCGATGCAAGCGACCCGGTCCTCGGACCCTCTTCTGGAGTCCGACGGCCTGCATGATGACAAAGAATATCGGGAAAGGTCCAGTTCCCGAACCACAGCGTGGATTCCATCCAAGTGCCGATGCCAACTTGGGGACCAGACCGGGATGGGCGCCACAAGAAGAGGGGCAACCCCACGGGGAAAACGGCAATGAACGAATAGCGCCATGGAGGAGATCTGGGGTTGACGTCGCATGACGGGGACTTTATCGATCTCACGGTGTGGGGAAAGCTGACGAGGAATGAGCGCCCGCTGGAGCTCGGGTGATTCGCTGCCCCGTCGAATTTCAAAGACCGTCGATTCGACTGGCTGATTTCTGCTTCTCCACGGAGGAGACTGGGTTGGAAACCGTGGGAAACGGCCTGGTGAGATGACTGGGGTCTGGAATAGCTGTTTGTCGGGGAAGCATACACAACAGCGAAAAGTCGCGATCATCCTCTTGGGTCAAATCTCCGACGTGGCTGGCTTTAATCTCCGACCGTGTTGACCTTCTCCATCTGGAACCCTCGACCGAGTGCTGAAGCATAGATCCAACAGCCTCCTCGATCCTCGCCGAGATGCCTCACGCCGCCTCTCAACCGACTTCTGACATCACACCAAGATTGCCATAAGCCAATGAGAAGCCAGTTGTTTTTCCAAGGAGAACATGGAGTCTGGAGATGAGCAAGGTCCGTGGCCGGGGCGGAGGCGATGTGGGCCCGTAAGTAAAGTCTTGGCGGGGAAAATTGAGCATCTCTCTCGTTGGGCTACTAACGACACAGACATTTCCGAAGTGCTTTTTTGGCTCGCTTCGCTAGATGGCGCCCCTTTTTAGCTCGCGCTCCCCTGTAATTAGTGATGAGAAATGCGGGTCCTGGCCTCTTAGTTGGGCAGTAGTTTGGGAAGCTGCGAGCGCGGACGGGGAAGGAAGCGATGGCGAAATACACTCAAGGCCGATGCGCGGAGATGTTTGATCAAGCCCCTCCCTCGTATCGAATTTTTTGGGAAGCCTTACATGCTGGCAGGTTCGGTCGCCACCAGACGCACGACGAATACTGACAGCCCGGTGCCGACGTGGTTAAATGGCACCCACATACGTGCTTCCACTCGCTCCCTCGCCCTGGGGTGACGAACCCAATCTGAAGGGCACCTCCGTCCCAAATGTCAGTCACTCCTTCTCACATGGAAAACCAGGTGCTTTTAGCTTGGCGTGCGCGGAAGGTAGCACTGGCGCGCTCGCGCCTTCCCCACACCCCTGGTAAAAGCCCTGGCGCCTGCCATCCCCTCCCTCATCATCCTTGCCAAGTACTTGCGTACTCTCTCTGCGGACATATCACAGAGAGGCGGTTTGGGGCCGCTTGCTCTTTCCCTGTGAAGTCCTGCATGAAAATAGCCTGTGGGGAAATGACTTGATCTGACCAATTGACCCTCTTCCCCCCTCTCCTCCCGCCGCTCGCTTCCCCTCCCTGCCCGCCGTTGGCCGTGGCCGGTGCCAGAATAGAGGCCGAAATCGATCTGCCGAAAGATCTCGAGCTACCATCATCTGCCGCCGTTCCATTGAGGGAGCTGGCTGCAGTCACCACCACCCTCGCTGTCCATTGGGAGGCGTTCTCTTGAGCCTATATACCACATTGGGTCTCCGGATATGGACCGACACCCCTGCCGGGGGACCTAGCGCCCGACCCCGGCTGCACGATTCTCCGTAGTGACCCATAAGGTGGAGAGCGCAAGCGCAGGAATGTTCGCCTCCCGGAACCCTGCTGGACGGAGCTATTTAAAATGGCCAGGGTGGGCAGCTGTTGGGGCCGGAGCTTATTTTGCTCCTGCAGTCCACTTCTTCGTCCGTCTTCTCTGTAACCTTCTTTTCCTCCCGCAGGTGAAGGTGCAGATCCTTTACAGCGGACGTCCAAGGTCTCCAAAGAGAGAGCTTCCGCAGGGCCGGTGCACATCAACTTGGCCATCGTATTAAACGAGCAGACGTTAGCTTCTTGACCGATCCGATGTCGGCCCCGACGATGGAAAACGAGAAGGACGCAAGTAAGTTAATTCTCGTCCCAATCAATCCACCTGTGGCCGAGATCGTTGCTGACTGGGATACGGCAGTCGCCACGCTCGAAGGCGACGTGAGCTCTTCGTACCGAGGAGAGGGGGATTGGGATAAGGATGAGGAAACTCGCGTCCGTCACAAGATCGACCGGGCCGTCGTGCCAATGGTTACCCTCTTGTACATGCTCTGTGTCAGTTGGATCCCAAGCACATGTGTCTTGCACACCGATGGATATCGCCAGCTCTGCGCCGGTGATCACTTTTCTCAGCGAGAGCTTAACATCCCGCTAACCAAGCGACTCTCTCCTCCAGTTCTTAGACCGTATCAACATTGGAAATGCCTTCATCCAGGGCATGCGCGAAGACCTCGAGCTCCATGTGGGCAAACGATTCAATTGGGCGCTATCCATCTTCTACATCACCTACTTGGTCGTCGAGGTCCCAAGCAACATCATTCTCAAGCGCGTCGGTGCCCGCTTCTACCTCCCCTTCCTCGTTTTCGGCTTCGGCATCGTCACTCTTTGCATGGCCTTCGTCAAGGACTACGATGGCCTGCTCGGTGCGCGAGCCATCCTCGGCATCTTCGAGGGAGGCGCCTTCCCCGGTATCGCCTTCTATCTCAGTGGCTTCTACAAGCGCGAGGAGCTTCTCTTCCGTGTCGGCATCTTCGTCTCGGCCGCCTCCATCGCCGGCGCCTTTGGTGGCCTCCTCGCGACAGGCCTATCTAGGATCCCCGAGTGGGGCGTCGCCTCGGTGAGGGTCGGCACCTGGCGTAACATCTTCTTTTTTGAGGGCATCGTGACCATCCTTGTCGGGCTCGCAACCCCCATCTGGCTCCCGAGCTCGCCTACGACGTCCAAGTTCCTCAACGAGCGTGAGAAGTTCATCGCCGAGCAGCGTCTACTACGGGAGCAGCGTGAGAAGCCGCAGGAGAAGGTCGAGCTCCGCCACGTCAAGAGGGCGTTCCTGTGTATCCACAACTACACATGCGCCCTGGGCTTCTTCCTCATTAACATCACAGTCCAGGGCCTCTCGGTCTTCATGCCAGCCATCCTTGCAGACCTCGGGTGGGAGAACACCAAGGCGCAGCTGCTTACAGTGCCGCCGTACGTCGCGGCCTGCCTCATTGCTATCATGATTGCCTACATCAGTGACAAGACGAGGCGCCGGGGCATTTACCTCGCGAGCTTCTCGCTCGCAGCCATTACAGGCTTTGCACTTCTGCGGTGGTATGATGGGGCCAACATCCGATACATGGCCATCTTCTTTGTTACGACGGGTGTCTTCCCTGGTGGTCCCGCGTTCCTGAGCTGGGCTATGAACAGTATGTCTTTCTGTTGCTTTCTCCGTTCACGCTATTGTCTGCGAAACCTGCGTCTTGTACGCGACGGCTAACACGCCTATTCTAGATTCCGGTGGCTCAGCTGTCCGTGCTGTGTCGAGTAGTTGGGTTGTCACCCTCGGAACAGTCGGAGGCATCGTGGCAACGTATGGCCGGCCCTCTAACCTCTATCCTCCCATCTCACGTACCAAGCTAATTCTTCTTCCACAGCTGGACCTACGTCCAGTCCGATGCTCCCGAGTACTTTACCGGCCACTCGATCAACCTCGGCGGCCAAATCGGTGTGCTGTTCCTCTCGGTGTTTGGCATCTTGTACTGCCTGAGGGAAAACAAGCTGCGGGCGAGCGGCAAGCGGGATCACAGGCTGGAGGGCCTGACGGAAGCGGAGCAGACGGATCTTGGGTATAGGCATCCTGAGTTCAGGTATATGCCATAGGAGAGTTCCGGGGTAAGATTTGCGTCGGGCAGAGTCTGCTTTGAGCTACCGGGCTTGCCGCGTGGGGTCATGAAGCAGAAATGTACCCGCGGAAACTCGGTGTGCAGAGTGGAGGTTTTTGTGTGGAGACACGGTGGGGAAGGCCGCGCCTCTCACCGAGAGGTGTGGTGAAGTCCTGTGAGTGGGCTTATACGGGGATTCAACAACCTGGAGAGATGGGGAGGGATGATCTGGACATGGGATCTGTGTTTGCGGATTGCTTCGAAGCGATGGGTTTAGCGAGGCGTTCCACACGTCGGTCAGGTTACGGAGTTGATGGCGTTACTGCTTTTTTGAATAGATTGATTAGCCGGAGGGTTTGCACCCGTCCGCTGCGTTCCATCCCTGGAGGAGGATCAAAGTATTGTCAGGGCCAAAGGACGTCTGCATCGTTTGCCATGTATGGACATCTCCTTCACGCCTTTGCCTGACAGTGATTAAGGATGATCGATGGCGCGAGGTGAGATGTTATCAGCCAGGAAATGGGATGGTGTCCCTCGAGAGAGCGGCTACAGCGTGCAACTGCTTCGCCCGCGTTACCGGACAACGATCCAGAGCGGGGGAGCAGGGATGAAAGATGGAATGTTGGGACAAGAGCAGGGTTTACATCGATCACGCCCACGACAGGAGGGATAATCTTCTGCGTGTGACTGGATGCAGAGGCGTATGTTAGGGAGTGGGGAGACTGTGCCAGTGTCCAGTTTTGGAGCATTCGCGGGCCTGCAGTGACCGTTGCTATTCATACGCCGAGTTGGAGAAGAAGGGAGGGGGTGGTGGAAGCTATCGCAACTACTACGAGGGCGCGTGGGAGAGCAAGATGACTTCCGACTCGAGACGCCAGATTTTAAAATGAGGCCCCGAGATGAAATTGGGCCTTGCCGTCACGGCATGGCCGCGCCACGCCCCCGTTTCACCGAGTCTCCCAGCAAGCGCACTTTGAGACCTCGACGACTTCCACGACCCATCTCCGTGTAACTCGCGCGCCGACGGGGAGGATGCCCGCCCGCTATGCAGTCCCAACACTCGAGTGACAATGGCTCTCCGGTATGTCTCCGGTGAGATTTATACCGTGGGGCGGTTTTACACCCGAGATGGCGTCGTCGTTTCCGTGCGTCTTGAGCTCATTGAGATGCTGAACCTGGGCGAAAAAGGGGAAAAAAGGGGGGGGGGGGGGCGGGTTTGTCGGCCTCGCTAACGGCTATGTTGGCGGTGAAGGCGGGACGCAGGATCATCAATGCGGCGGTATTGCAGTGGTGTCTGGGGAGATCAAAGACAGGTGTTTATAGGAGAGGACAAGGGATATGTAAGATCGAGCGGCATAAGGCTGTGCATGAGTTGGTCGGGTGTAAGACGCGGGGTGGTGACTGATGAGCGCTGTTCATTGGAGTGGACTTGTCGTATGAGAAGCCCCTCGAACAGGCAACGGGGGGTTATACCGCCCTTCACATCGTGGTCCATCCCCGTTCGACATGGTCACTTCATTGTTCACTGCCAAGATATTGAGATAGGCTCGTGGCTTGGATGGTCATCAAAGTTTCATTCATGACAGCATTGGGTCATCCGCCCCTCTCATCATTACATTGCCTCACCCACCTTACAACTTGGGGAGATCCTGGGGGTTCTTAATCTCAACAATGAGCTTCCCCTTGTTGATACCCGCAAACAGGTCCTTCAGCGTCGCATCGGCGCCCTTGAGACCCGACTTGACGACGGTCTGCTCGACCTTGAGCTTGCCGTCCTTGGCCCACTGCGCGAGGTCCTTCTTGGCCTCGGCGTACTGGTCGAGGAAGTCGAAGACGATGAAGCCCTGCATCTTGATGCGCATGGCGATAACGTTGAAGATGTTCTGCGAGTCGTTTAACAACTGGGATTCCGAGAGGTGATTGAGGGAAGGGGGGAAGCAGGGGTGGGGGAGGCTTACCCTGGGGCCCTTGGGGTCCGTCGAGTTGTACTGGCTGATAGCGCCGCACATGACGAAGCGAGCGAACTGCTTCGCGCGGCCGAGAGCCATCTCGAGGATCTCGCCACCAACTACAGCAAGCATCCGTCAGCCAAAGCCGGTCAAGCACGACGGAGGAACCGCCGGGCACATACCGTTGTCAAAGTACACGTCAATGTAGTCGGGCGTCGCCTCCTTGAACTTCTCCTTGAAGTCCGCCGACTTGTAGTTCAGCCCAACATCGAAGCCGAGCTCCTCGGTGAGGTACTTGACCTTCTCATCCGACCCAGCAATACCAACAACCCTCGCGCCCTTGATCTTGGCAATCTGCCCAACAACGGATCCAGTCGCGCCCGCGGCGCCGCTCACGACGACCGTCTCACCCGCCTTGGGCTCACCGATGCGGAGGAGGCCAAAGTAGGCCGTCAGGCTGGTCATGCCGAGGACGGAGAGCAGGTCCGTCATGCGCGAGGTGTCGAAGCCCTCGGTGGGGATCTCGTAGGAGCCGGAGTCCACGATGGCATACTCCTGCCAGCCCGACATGGTGGAGACGATGTCGCCGGGCTTCACGGAGGGGTTCTTGGAGGCGAGGACGCGGGCGACGGTCGCGCCGCGCATGACGCCGCCGATGGGCACGGGGGGCACGTACGACCTGGAGTCTGCTGGGTGTTAGTGGTGTGTCTTTTCCCGGCCCTCTCATTCATGTTTCATGATGTCCTTTCTCCTCCGCCTTGAAACCCCGGGCCTCTCGTGGGGACATGAGAGCCTACCGTTGAGCCAGCCGCGCATGGCGGGGTCGAGCGAGAGGTAGAGGTTCTCGACGAGGAGCTGGCCGTCCTTGAGCTCCTCGGCCGTGGGCGCGGGCACCGTCTTCTGGTTGAAGGTCTTGCCGGGGACGATGTCACCGTGGGGCCTCTCGGCCAGGATGATCTGGAGGTTCTCGCGCGCCATTGTGTCGTTCTGTGCGGTCTCGTCTACCGGTTTCGTGATGTTTTCGGCGTGTGTTTGGTGGTGTAGTTGACTCGGTGTAACGGGGAGGACTAGAAGATGGGAGTACTGATCAGGACGAGTGACGTGGGGAGCGAGCGGCTTCTATAGCGAGTGACGAAGGTTCTCGAGTCGCACGACATGGGCGGGCACCTGGATGAGCGAGCTGCCCCTCCCTTCGGGGCGCATCCGCTTTGGTATAACAGCTCCGTCACCGAGCCCCCACAACAACTGCCCCTCCTTCCGCTAGACCCGCCAAACTGGAAAGATCCCGAGGCACATCGGCCCAGAAGTTTCGTCATAGCGCGCCCCACCGCGCGAGGGATACGCCATTCTTCTTCTCCCTTCTTCGGTAGAGGGGGGCAGCGCTAGCTGGGAGCCTTGGCCGGAACGAGACAATGGCCCCGGGGAGAAGTGGGGCCGTGCCCGTCGTGGTTGACTCGGTACTGCCGAATCCGATACAGTGAGCGCCACACGACGGGGCAGGCGGTGTTCCGCCGCCTGGTCTGCCGAGGTGAAGTTGGAGTTCGGGGTTAGGAGTTAGCGGTGGCCCCCATGCTTGGATTAATAATGCGTCCCTGGTGGGCATCGGGTAGGCCTAGCGGTTTGGAGTCAATGCCTCGGATGTCGTGGGCTATCCTAGCGTAAGGGGGCGAAGTGAAGAGAACATTAATAATTCAGGAAGAAAAAGTCTGATCTGCTGTGGATGTTCCCACAATTCGATTCCTTGACATCGGATCAGAGGATCAACGTCTCGCATCATGGTTACGAATGAGGCGGCTTCCCGAATGCGGCTGGTGCCATCCGCCAGAAATGCATGCCCGCCTGCAACCATAGCGGGGGCGGTCACTTTAGAGTTCTGACAGCTGTCCGCCAATCCTGTGCCCCATCCCACCCGTGTTCCCGCACCTGGTTCCCCGGTTGCTGCCTATTCGACTGCCGAGTGCCAAAGTAATTCTCCGACGCTCGTATTCTTACCTCATTCCATCTCACACCGACACCGCACTGTCTCTCGGCTAGCGACTCCCCAGGCGCGACACAGCACCAGGGTGCACCGAAACACGACGGCCGAACGCCAGCTTCTCGCGACGGGCCGCCGGCGGGTGCCAACGGCTCCTGATGTCCAGAAGCACTCGGTCGCCAGATTAGATGCGTGTCAGCGTCACATTTGGAGTCACTCAGTCTGTTGCCTTTTACATGCTCTTCATGCACAGCTGACCCGACGTTTAGTAATCCGCCCGTGTCGCCAAAGTTCGCACATGCGCTCCGTTTTCCAGCCGGGCATCGATGGAGACGAGTCTGTCTGACGCCGTGATCGGCATACCGTCCTCGGGGTGCACGACGGGATCCGTGCCACAGCAGTTATCCACTGCGCCTCGCTACATCAGAATGTGCTTGGACAAGTGAGACGACGACTGGCCCCCTCGAGTGAGGGACGCTTGCGACTGGCAGAGGGTCCGGGCGGGTGGTGATAGGCTTTCGAGACCTTTGTGCCAGACTTACATTCGGGCTGAGGGCAACGAGAGAGGACCTGGGGAATGACAGTCCGACCCTGTGTGCCTCTCCGCAACGACACTTGCTCGTGAAGCTGAACTTGATGGTAACAAGCCATGCTCCGGGAGCACTTATAGCTCGTGCAACATTTTGATCATTGCCAATGCATTTTGCCCGCTAAATGAGTGTCGGCCGGATGGACACCTGTTCCCGTTGGAATATCGCCGTGTCCAAGACAGCCCGGCTACGGCACATCTATGATTGCCTCGGCTCGCAGTCACCTCTTGTCCGAACCACTCGTGGAAAGCCCGGGTGCCAGGACAGGTCTTACGCTCGCTTGGACGACGGACGACAAGCCCGAATACAGTGGTAGGCGCGTGACTTTGGTCCCCCGCTACTATCCTCAGGGATTGATGTCTGGGGGTTTACTGGTGTTCGTCACGCGACCTTGCACGGCGAGTCGGATCACTACAGACGACTTAGCGCGGAATGGGAGACAGTGACGTCCATGAGCACTCGATTAGTGAACTCGCCGATCCCCTGGCGCCGTCGTTGGGATGCTTTCTCCCTCGGGACCATTCCAGCCTTAGAGCGGGACGCCATGAGGATCGAGACGCCAAAGTCACGGGCGTCCTGCGGGCGGCCTACGACCTTCGGATCTGGGGGGGGGGGGGGGGAAAGGAAAGCGGCGTTGAGTCCAGAGTTGATTGGACAGTTATATCCAGATGACACCGGTGAGGAGACTCCGGAACGGGGTTGAATGAGGGCACCGGCGCCTCCCGTATCTCATGTTTCCTTGATCACTTATACCTGTGGATTCTCCGCTGTGCTTCCCCTTTGCCATAGTCTCGCGTGTATCACGGCTTAGCCGGCTGCTTAAAGGCAGAAGGCATGAGGAGTGGCAATTCAAGGAGAGCTTGTTCGCATTGGCTGGGGCTTGACTTCAAGCTGACTTGCACGATGCAGAGTGCTCCCTAGACTGTCTGCACGTAACTTCATGTAATCATTACTCTCATAGATCATAGCCCATACCGTCCCAAAGACCCGCCTAGAGAAAGGAAAAGAAACCACTCCGACGCCCGTGAACTAGACAACGCTAATCATGCCCATACGAGATGACCGCCAGCCTCGCCAGCTGCGACGCAAGCACATACTCCACAAACGCCTGATCCAGCCCCCCAACCATGTGGATCAAGCCCGTCTTCTTGAAGCCCGTCCTCAACTCCCCCCACACGAGCCTCCCCCCGACAACCTTGTGCTCCCTCTTCCCCGTCTTACTCCCCGCCTTGGGCCACGACCTCTCCACCTCGAACAGCGTATCCGGCGTGAAGGGGTTCTTTTGCGTCTCCCACACAAACTCCCTCCCGGCGAAGTGGAACCTGCGGTACCCCCAGTCCCTCTCGACGCGGTCCTGCCTCTCGAGGATGGGCCGCGGAGAGGCGCAGAACAGCGTCTGCGAGCGCCCCTTGAGAATCGCAATGGACGAGTGCCGCTCGGGCTTGACGGGGTCTATCTGCACCTGCACGCAGGGGGTGGTAAAGTCGGTGGAGCGGTGCAGAGTCGCCAGCCCGATCTGGTAGCGCCGGCGCTTGGCGGCCTGGAGGACCCAGAGCGTCTGGCCGCCGTCCTTGTCGGCGGCGGACTTGACTTTGAAGTAGAAGATGTGGCCGGTGGGAAAGACGGCCTCGCCCGAGGAGTAGATGTGGTAGGTTACGGTGGGGAGGGAGGTGTCGAGGGTGGGGGTGTAAGGCGGCACGGGGTTCTGGAGGAGGTGCTGGAAGCGAGGCTCGATGGGGAAGTTGGCGTTGTTGGCCTTGCTGGCGGCGTATCCCGCCAGCCAAACCTCTTCCTGCGTCTCGTGTCAGCCATGCCCATCTCGTGCAAGTCGGAAGGCAACCGCTTACAAGCCCAATCGGCAGCCGCCCATTCGGCGCCACGACTCCCAGCGACTCCCTCATGCTCCCCGCCGTCGGCAGCCCAACATCGAGCCCGGCCTTCCTCCCCTCCACAATCGGAGCGAGTATCTGCACACGCGCGGAGTGGAACTTGATCTGCTTCCTCGCGACGCGCTTCCTCTCGCGATCGAGCCAGCCCGCATCTTCGACGAGCTTCGTCAGCCCCGCGACGGCCTCGCGGTGGGTGCGCTGCGCGTCGGCGAAGCGGCGCTCGTGCTCGGCGTCGAAGGCGGAGCGGCAGAGGACTATGAGGCGGGCATCTTCGGCGGCGTGGGGGTTCATCTTTGATGGTGGCTGGTATTAGTCCGGGGGGGAGGGGCGGCGAGAGCGAGGGAACTCCTGACGCCCGGGTTTCTCGCGGGTGAACGCATTCTTTATACTCAAAGTTCACCGTTCATCGCGGACTGGAGCTGCGACGAGGCTGCGGACGATGCGACGCTGGGCTCGGAATGGTTAGGGGTCCGTCAGACGGGGAGCTGTTGCTCCGTGCTCAGACTTGGCCTTGCCCTTTTGGGATGGCCCAAGAACAGGTTTCCGAGCCTTGCGTCGAGAGAACCAACCGGATGGAACCGAGCCGGACCAGATGGTGGCGCAGTCGACGAGCCCCATGCAGGGTGTTTCCATTCTGGGAGCAGACGAGATGGAGGGTTCGTGCGATATGACGCGCGAGCTCTTCCGAAGCGGTGCTACCAAGCACGCGGGGAATTCAGCTCTGCGTGTGTCGAAGACGGCACAAGGGGCCCGTCGCCTTTGGCTGCGTTGGCCTCTAGCGGTATCTTCCCGTACCACCCATCGTCGGCTGTGACCTCGAGAAGGGCGCTACCGCGGAAGAGGCCAAGAAGCCCCAGGGGTGCGACCAAGGGGTCGGAAGCCATGAAGAAGGGAATCGATGAAGAGACCAGTCGTCTGAGGCGGACTGTGTTTACCTTTTGAACCTGCCCAGACCGGACCCCGGCTCGGAGGCCCCAGCGCCCCCGGAGCAAGTGATCCCCGCCCGGGCTCATCTCCACCAGCCCCGGTCCGTCCCGCATCATCGGGACCACACACAATCGCAACAAGGTGGAGCTGATCCGCCCTTCCCGCGGAAGAGACCCACAAAGGCGGGCAGGCGGGAATTCCATCCAGTCCCCGGCCACCTAGGGTATCCCCGCGCGGAATTCCACTCGACGTCGGTCCCGGAACCGCTGATTGGCTTTCCACGAGGCGGCTTCGTTGTACTGGCCGCTACTCGAGTCCTAGAGCGGCTCGGGAGCAGACTGGTGGCGAGAGTGCGGTTGACGCCGCCCGCGTCGAGGCCGCCCTTGGACCCTGAGAGTGCTTGCCATGCCGTGACGGCGGCCCAGTACACGCCGGTAGGAAGTGCCTCTTTGGAAGGTCGCGCTCCCGGGTTCGTGAATAGGGCGCCGAGGATCCGCGGTTGCAGGTGGGACGGGGCCGGGAGATGACTCCACTCCCACGAAGGATACTTTAACATATCATCGAGGGACATGTAAGCCAGAAAGACCGCACGAAAGTGCCCATTGGGCCCTGGGCCCTGGGCTTGGAAGACGCCCCTCCCTTCAAAAAGTCCTCTTGCCAAGACCGACGAGCATCTCAGGATCATCGCCCATCCCGACCCACCCTTCCCCCCACTACCCGCCCACCCCGCATCTTAGCCTCGCAGATTCTGACCTTTTGGAGAGGGGCTGCGGAGAGGGAGCATCCCCTCGCCTCACTATCGACATCTAAGAAACCGCGAGTCAAGAAACGGTAAAGGAGGCGAGGCCGGCCCCCTTTGCAGCAACAAGACCTGCCTCGCTTACTTACTCACCGGGAATCGCCTTAGGGTGAGAGAAGAAAGAAAAAGGATGCGTAAGCAAGAAAAACCAACTGTATCAAGCCATCAAGACAGCAGAGCTGTAGAGCCGTCGCCAAAAGATAGCCGGGCCGGGATACATCCCACACCCGGATGGCACCCGCTCCCGGGGCCGCCTTGGGCACCCACCACCGGGCACCCATCCCACCAACGCCGGCAACGGCCCGACTTCATATCCACCCCCTGCGTGGCATACAAGCTCCCCTCTCACACCCTCCATCCGCACACCCACACGTCACTCCGCCCCACGGCCCACGAAAGCAGGCCATCACACAAAGTAGACCGATTCAATTGCCAGGAGGCAGATATGCCCGAGCCCAAACTGCACGGCACGCTCCAGTCCTAATCTCCTCGTTCGGCCTCCTTGCGTGATTGGCCTAGAGAAAGGAGCGTCGTGACGTGCCGTCCCCGTGCGGGCCACCCGCCGTGTGTTGTCACCACGCTCGCGCTGCTTGGTGCCACGACCATTGCCGAAGCGCCAGAGGCGGGATACAATGACGATCCCGAGGCGCAAGAGCACGAGTGGACTCAACGCCCCGTCGGCAGGTCAGGGAACGGCGTGTTTTCGTATATTCGCCGGACTATCGGGGTGTCACCACGACAGACCACTCAAGATGCCCGAGGTGTCCCCATAACGCACCCTCAGAGAAGCCGTGCTGCTCAATCTGAATACCCATTGCTGAATGTATCGGTTGTCCGCCGGATGCCGTCTCGCAGCTGAGCGGGCATCGCACTCAAAAGCCGCGATAATCGCTATTACGGTATGAGGAAACCATGACCCTGGCAAAGCAAAATGAAACCACGATTGGCGCCTTGAGTCATTGAACACCGTTCCCCGAGGGGAAATAAAACAAGATGCCATTCTATGCGATCGTGTGCTCCCCCATCCGGTGATACCGGCCGCAATCTGACCCACCTCCTTGACCCCCTTTTTTGCTCCGCCCTGGCGCCCCAAATTAACCCCTACTAGGAGGGCCAAGCATCCTCCCTCCCGAAGGCCCCTCCTCTCCACCCCTCCCACGCTCGGCCTCCACCTCCGACACCCTCGGATTAGTCCCAGGAGGCGCAGAACCCCCCTGAGACGCAGGCGCCATCGGATTCCTCGTGTCCCACGACACCATTGGCGGTATCCTCCGCGCGGCGAGCGTCCCGTATCCATCCAGACCCCCCTGCCCAAACGAGCTATCCGGTTGACCAAGAGAATTGTGATGGCCCGTCGCCGCGGGCGGATTTCGGGGAGAAGGTCGTAGCAGCGGAGGGCCATGGTTGCTCGTCGATGGCTTCGGCGCCGTCGAGAGCCCATCCTCCGTCGTCCGCTCCCTGTACCACCTATCATAGACCTCCTGCAACACCCTTGACAGATTCCCCGCGAGACCTGACATCCCGTGACCTCCCTGGTCGCCCTCGACCCCCGAACCCAGCAGCGCTACCCTGTCCAGTATGATCCCCGGTCCCTGTGTCGTCAAGTAGTTGACAAACTCGTCCAAGTCCTGCGAGAGCTCCGGATCAAGATAAACCGACGCCGGTCTCGCGCTCCCCGGAAACAGAATGTCAAAGACCTCATACCATTGATTCTCGAGCGAGTTCTTCTGATTCACCCTGCTCCGCAGTTGAATCATCCGCTCCTCCGTCACCCCGTCGGGCGGCGCGTATGGACGCCGCTCGCACGTCATACTCCGGACGTGCTGCCGCAGCTGGTCGTCCGTCTGGAACGAGCCGTTGCAGATCTGGCAGTGCGGCGGCATCCTGTGTGCCCGAAGAATGTGCTGTTTGACGTAACTAATTTTCGTAAGAAGTATGCGCCGGCAGTTCCTGTAGCGGGCCGGATCCCATTTGTAGAACGGACAGGCGAGGATCACCCGCGGGCGGTCCTCCGTGCGCTGCCTTCGTGGCCTCGACTGCTGGCTCTCGTGATCGGAGGACATGACGTCTGACGCGGCGCGATTTCGCTTTTTCCCACTGCGGCCTTGGCTTCCCGACGCCGGGGTGCCCCCCGGCCCCCCCAGGACATTGTTAGATGCGCTTCCAGCGCCCTGTGGTGTTGGATGTCTGGCCGGCGTCCTTGAATCGTCCGCGTCGTTGGGAGAACTCGCCACGGAGGTGCCAGGGCTCAGCATCGGCAGGGGTAGTGAGTTGTCGGTTTCGGTTGCGCGATCGGTCTCCAAATCCCATGGCGATGACAAACACCCTAGTGACTCAAGTGGCGTGCCAGAATGTCCCCAGAAACTCGAAAGCAGTTCTTGCTCATATGAAGGGACGGTGGTCGCCTGGGAATGCCACGCCGTAGGATTCCCCGGCGCGATATCGAGCTTGGATGTGCTTGGGTCTTGGTGTTGAAGAGAACGCGATATCATTCGTTCTTGTATGCAGGCGGGGAAGGCGAGAAGTTGCTTGTGGATGTCCCAATCCTGCAACTCAAAGTCGGACTCTGCTATACAGAGCGGGCGCAAGAAACCTGCCGCCTCATCGTCAAAGTGGCCTCCGATGGCGCGCACGAACTCTGTAGAAGCTGGCGTACTGCTTCGGGCGAACGTCATTTGCTCAGGTATCGATGGATATCGGGATCCTAGTGAGGGGAAGGAGAGGGAAAAAGGGGCGAAAGGACGGTCCGATGGCTGTGTGTAAGCCAGAGAGCACACTGGGCTTCAAGTTCTGATCTGGGCGTGCCGTTCCCATGTTACGCAGGGCCCAAAGGAGGACCAGACACGGGTATCCGTAAGAGGCCACACCGGGGTGGGGCCTTGAGAGCGATGGGATGTCTAGGCACCAGCAGGGTTCCCTTGGGAGCGTGATGCCGAGAGCGAGTCTGGGCGGGTCGGGCCCGGATGCATTGGTGATGGAGCCAGTCAATCAGCGCCACGATATCGGATCCGTCCCCCGGGGATCTGCTGGTGAGTACGTGGTACCACAAGCGTGGCTAGATCCAGCATGTAATGGAGCCCAACTTCACCCCACAAAAGCGGGCATCCTGCAAGAGCACGTCGGCGGAGACCCAACCACTCATACGAGGCGACGGCATTGTCGTGGGGAAGCGACGACACATGAAGAACCAAGTGGACCACAGAGGCACTCGCGCCAAGCAGCGGGTCGAACGGAGTTAGACGCTGAGCGGACGCACCATATGTCCCATGGAAGAGAGGCGGGGGACGTCAAAGGCGATCACAGACCCGGGTGCCCCCTGTCTTCGAGTGAGCTCTTTGCGGTGCCTGGAGGTGTGAATACGCAGGAACCCCAGTATGTCCGTTTTCTAACCGCGTGAACAAATGAGGAAGGTATTCTCATGTGCGCAACGCCGTCGGTGCCGCCTCCATAGGGGACGAGAGTGCTCCAGGGCTTCCCGGAAGTTGTGCTCCGCGATGGGGGCGATAGAAACGCCGCGGGGCCGTTGTTGTGACTGGAAAGAGCCATGTAGCGGTCATGCGCTGCAAATGAAGCTGCCAGCTTCCGTCAGCCTATGATGGGCCCATCCGGACTTGGATCGCTTGCAGCTGCCATCCAACGAGACGCAGGGAACAGGTGCCCACGACGGGGACATGCGGGCCTATCAATGGGGCCCGAGCAGACATCGGACCGCGCTTCCATGGGTGAGGCAAGTCTCGTGTGGCACCAGAGGCTCCGCCATGGCCGGGGAATGCTGCGGAATTCGACTTCGCTCGTCGCCATGACGACGAAGCACATAATTCCGGCATGGCGAGCTGCCGACTGGCGTGCTTGGGGCGAGTCAATGGCTTTTCGGCCGGGAGCACAGCAGGGCTAGGTGCAACACGATGCAATGAGGCGCAACCTGATGTAACGGATCGAGGGTGAGGCGAGTCCTCGGTTGGAAGACAGGAAGTTGGGCGCAAATCGGCCGCCGGTGTGATGAGGGACAATCGTGAGGGGGACGGTGTGGTACATGCGGTCAGGGCGCGGCTGGTGGTTGTTAGGCAGCGCCTGCCCAGTAATTACTGACGTATCTATAGGCCATGGCCGCTGCCTGTGTGGTGGAATTACCGGCAGGTGAGGCCCGGGTCGCGGAAAGCAGGCGCGAGGGGGCCCTGATGCAATGCCGAGTGCGATGTGGGTCATGATGACTACGCTCCCACCCCGCACGCAGGTGTGACATGCAAGGCTTGTCGTAGACAGACGAAACAATTCCACCACGTCAGATTCCATCACGGCAGGCCACAGATATCGTCAGGCACTCACCATTCCGATTGATCTTAGCTGATGCTGTCCTTAATTGGCCGCCGAAGGGTTACATAGCGCCGTCTTGGACTGATAACGGCGGAGGGGCTTGGGCAATGGGTTGGAGCGCGTGGAAGTGGATGTATCAAAGCACAAGTATCACTCTGCTGTGTAACATAGATTGTGCGGCAATGCTCTGCGCGGACAAAACCCTCCAGGGCACTCCTTCTTCATCGTCTGGAGGTGTGCCGTCAGAATCAATGGGCCGAAGGCGACATCGCGGCCAAGTCGTTCTTCGACCCCCCAAGATAAAGGGGCGCATCTGACTTGCGCCCGGTGTCCGTGCCCAAAACGGAAGAGCGCTGCGATTGGATGTTTCATGCCCCATGCGTCCGTGTGTCGTGCCTGCACTAATTTCAAGGGACCGGGACGCTAGTGCCAAAAAAAAAAATGGCCGCTGGGGTCCAGCGGTCCCCAGGGGCCCAAGGAGGGGCCGCCAGGGGTTCCTCCCGAGTGCCTGATAGAGCTTAATACCGGGCCCCGTGTGCCCGAAGAATCGAGAACAAAAAGAAAGGAAACAATTGGAGATCATTGTCGTAGAATCGAATCTTCATCCGTTGATATCTCTGACTCCCGCCCGCCAATTGTTTGCTGGATGAACCGCGCGCCCAATCAGGCAGCACGACCTCGGCCCGACGACGCGGTTCAGCGAGGTGGACATTGGGAGGCGCTGCTTGCCCCTGGCCTCTGGCGTCGCGCAGCGCAGCGCGTTGCCTCACCGCACCACCCCAAACGCGGCCCACGCCCTTGAAAGGACGGCGTCCGTCCTGCTTCCATCCTCTACACCCCTGTCGCCTTGACACCAGTACGAGGTAGGGTAGTAGCCTGCGAGCCACACACCCAGCGTCGACAAACCGCCCGGCATCAACGTCGCTGGGCGCATTATCGGCCTCGGGCTTGAATCCCGTCTCCCACCCTCCATCGCGAGCTAGTCCTCAAACGGGCTCGGGACGCCGCCGTTCTCCAAACATGTCCTCGCCCTCCATGCGCCGTCGGCCCAACAATCTCGACCTCGACTCCGCCGCGTCCTTCCCAAAGTCGCGCGATCAGCCTCCGCTGACGCCACCGCCGAAATCCCAGGCGCGCGTTGCCAGATCGAGAGCCAACCCGCCCGTCAGCCGGGACAATCGTGCAGATGACTACTTCGTAGAGCCCTCCACCCCCCACCCCTTCGATGCCAACTCCGACGCCGACAACGCCAGCATGTCCAACAAGGAGAACGCCTTCGTGCGCGACTCGCATGACCTCTCGCTTTCCACGAGCCAGCCGACGCGCGACTCCCTCATGGCCAACATGCTCCTGTCCCTCGACCAGCTCACCCTCCTCGGTCAGGCCACCCCGGCGCAGACGACTTTCTCCGACGAGCCTCGGGGCTACTCGCCAAACTACGCTCCCGCACCCACCATCACCGACGAGAGGACCTGGACGAGGTCGTCGAGGGCCCCGCGCCCAAACTTAACTTCGAACTACGTCCACTCCCACTCCTACTCCTACAGTTCCGACCTCGAAGTCGGCGACGACGCGGCGAGGATCAACCGCGGCCGACGAAGCAATAGCAGCTCTAATTACCAGACCGGCTCGGGCCGATTGAACAGCATGCGCGAGTCCGTGAGGAGCAGCCAGCCTAGCACGCCACGCGGTCTGCACAACAGGGGGACCAAGGGGAGCAAGAGTAGCAGCACCAACAGCGCCGATCAGGGGTATGCCCAGGTCATGGGGAGCCAGCGTTGGACCCACGGTTTTGCCAGGAAGTCGTCCAGCTTTGACTACGGCACGCAGCGCTCCAACACCATGCAGCAGGCGTGGCAGGCAAACTTCCCCGAGTCCTTCCTGAGCAACGACTACGATGCCGCGCCGACGCCGACGATCCCCGGGGGGCCGCGACGGACAGCACCTCCGACGCCCGTTCCCGCCTCCTACGATTACCCCGAACCTCCGCCGGAGCCGGTGGTGCCGACCCTGGAGAGGAAGCGCAGCACGCGATCCGCGAAAAGCTACACGTCCTCTGGGAGGAAGGGGGACCCGAAGTACACGATGAACGAGGACATCCCCCCGGTGCCCGCATTCGGCGAGCTGGATCTAGACTCGGCGCCCGCGCCCAGCGTCGGTTACGAGAAGGCGAAAGACGCGCTCACGCCCGCCGCGCCTTCGGCCGCACCCACCTCTCATGCCACTCCGCAGCCGAAAGAGAAGCAAGGTTTCTTTAGGCGGGTATTCGGCTCCAGAAGCGCGAGCGCGGCGCACCAGCCGGTCGACTCCCCCAGCCAATTCTCATCATACTCACCCGAAAGCTCCGATCGTCCTCGCGGCAAGCCCCAGCAGACGAAATCGCAGTCCACACCACCCTCCCGCGAAACACACCAACCCGGCGTCCTACACAAGAAGCCGTCGTCCTTCTTCCGTAGGAGGAAAAAATCCACGGCGGACCCCGATACCCCGCCCGTTCCTAGCCACCACGATGCTCCTCCGCTCCCGACACACCCACTGGTGCCTCATATGGACCTCGACTTCAAGAAGGATGCGCCTTTCGCTGCCCCGATGGAAGCAAGCCCAGCTAGCAGCTTGCGCAAGGTCATGAGCCCATACCTGAAGGGTAATCCTCCCATCAATCAGTCTTCTGTCCAGTCTCCACTGGCTGACACTCCATCTACCACGGCAGACGAAGCCGAAGGGTACCAGCGCGAGTTCTCGCCAGGTTACGAGCCAAGTCCCAAAGCCGTCATCCGCACCGTTACCGATTCGAGTTCGCCGCTCACCAAACCGTCGCAAGACACCTCCGACTCCCCGTCCGAGACGAGAAACAACTCTTTCCTCAATCTCGATCCGCCAAGCGATACCGAATTCGACGCGTTAACTCCGTCCAAGGAACCCACGTCCACAGCCGCAGGCCGAGCAAAGGGAGGTCTCACGTCGGCAGCCGACACAGGAGCGAGACCGACCCACCAGGATTCTGTAGCTCAGCCAACGGTTGACTCAGATAATGCAGACAGCCGCGTTGCTGCCGACGACGGTCGAGACACTCGATACGATACTCTCCGTCCCAGCAGGCGGCGGAATCGGCCGGCATTGGACATCACGGATTCTGAGGAAGACGGCCACTCTCCTGCGCTCGGATTACCAATTGAAGGTGCTCGGTCCACCAGCGGGTCATCCAGATCGCCAATGTCGGGATCCAGATCGGCGGACGGCGAAGCACAGGACGCCCGTGCGAATGGGCTGTCGGCGCCGACGCCCCAGATCGTCACGACCAGCGAACACATGGACACGTCGCCTATTGACGAACCTATCTTTGTCGTTGGTGACCCCACCGAGGACGACCGGCAGAAGGCACAAAAGATATTTGACGGGAATGAGGACTTTATACAAAAGGATAAGGCCACGGGCTGGATGGGAGGCGAAGGCCCCGTGCGTCAGAGAACGCTACGCGCGTATATGGAGCTGTACGACTTTGGCAACCTCAGCATCCTGGCTTCACTTCGCGAGGTCTGCGGGCGGCTCGTCCTCCGGGGCGAGACGCAGCAGGTCGATCGCATCCTCCTCGCGTTCTCGACGCGTTGGGCCGAGTGCAACCCGAACCACGGGTTCAAGTCAGTCGGTAAGGCGTCGCCCGACTCGCAGCTCTTTATCAGTAGCAACGGCTGGTTTGTCTCGATTCTGACATCTTCTCTTCTAGACATCATCCATATGATCTGCTACTCGATCATGCTCCTCAACACCGACCTCCATCTAGCCGATATCGAACAAAAGATGACGAGGGGTCAGTTCATCAAGAACACCCTAACGACAATCGTACACGCAATCGAGGAGGAAACGCCTGGCGAGTTTAACCGTCGAGGAAGTATCCTGCCTGCCAAGGGGTCCACGCTCGCCACGGACGACGTGCGGCCATCGACTGACCAGCCGCGGCCGTCGAATCGCTTTTCGTTCATTCCGCCCAGCCGGACGGATACCAACACGTCGGATACAGCCATCGACGACTGCGGGCCGCTAGTCAAGTCCCCATTCGACGGAAACATGAAGGCTTGGGAAGGCCAGGTGGAGACGGTCCTGAAAGAAATCTACGCGTCCATCCGCGACGAGAGGCTGCCCCTCTTCGGCGCGGAGCCCGAGCGCTACCAGTCCGGCCCCGCATCGCAGAGCAACCTCTCGGTCATGGGCATGCTGAAGCGCACCCCCAGCGTCCTGAGCAAGACGCCCTCGGAGAACCAGTCCATCCGCGGGAGGGTAGCGGAGAACTCTCGGGCGAATGCGAGCAGGTGGGCGTCCAAGAGCCGCTCCCGGCACCGCCTCGGCGGCACTGGCTTCTCCTCGAGCCGCACTAGCTTCGACGACGGCAACTCGATGTGGAGCCCCGCGGGCTCGTCTGCTAACTGGAGCCGGCAGTCCCTGGGTCGGACGCACACCACCATGTCCATGGACTCGTTCGGGTCATCGTGGCCGCGGGACGAGTTCCAGCAGTCCATCGGCTTTGCCAACGCGCTGAGCCAGGCCATCATCCGCGAGGACGTGCCGACGGGCAAGGCGCCGTCCGTCATGAGCGACGACGGGTTCGTGTCGCCTCAACTGCTCGAGGACGAGTCGCTCGAGCTGGCGGGCCCACCGTGGGTGAAGGAAGGGATAGTGACGCACAAGCACCACCTTGACGGCATCGAGCGCAAGGCCAAGGACCGGAACTGGTCGCAGGTCTTTGCGGTGATACAAAAGGGCACGCTGAGCCTTTTCTCTTTCACGCCGAATAAGTCTCTCCGCAGCAAGCGGACACAGCGTTTGAAGGGCGCGCAGGCGGGCCCGATACAGGTCGGCGGCGGGAACTGGCAGGAGAACGCCACGAACCTCGGCTCCTTCAACCTTCGACAGGCGCTGGCGTCGGCGCTCCCCCCGCCAGGGTACTCTCGGAGCAGGCCGCACGTGTGGGCGCTCAGCCTGCCGACTGGGGCGGTGCATCTGTTCCAGGTGGGCACGCCGGAGATCATCAAGGAGTTTGTCACGACGGCGAACTACTGGAGCGCGAGGCTGAGCACGCACCCTCTCGTCGGAGGCATAAGCAACGTGGAGTACGGGTGGGGTGAGTCCATCGTGACCAGCACGCTTGTGGCCGCCGCCAACGCCAACGAACCCGCACCCGCGGGGCCCAACCCGCCTCCGACGGCGGGAACGGGCCGGATATCGCGCCCCGGAAGCAGCGCCGCGAACGGGCACGCGAGGCGCGGGAGCATCCAGAGTGGGCGGAGCTTCCGGTCAGGCAGCTTCGACTACGGCGCAGGACGGCCCGGGAGCGGCGGGCGGCAGAAACTCCCCGGCGATGTGATCCACATTGCGGAGTGGGGCCCCCCGGCGCAGAGCATGCGGCCCAGCACGGCAGGCGAGGAGGAGCAGCTGCAGATGCTGGAAGCCTACGTCCGGAGCATCGAGGAGGAGCTGCAGGAGCACAACCAGCTGCGCGCGCCGATGCTGCTGGCGTTTACCCCGCGGGGGCAGAACGCCGGCAAGGCGATGGCGAACTGGGAGCGCAAGAGCGCGTACCTGCTGAGGGAGATTGTCAAGTTTAGGACGTACGTGGATTGCCTCCAGCAGGCGGATGCGCGGAAGAAGGAGATTTACAAGGAGAGGGAGGACAGGGAGAGGGAGAGGGAGCTGGAGTTGGAAATGGGGGAGTAAAGGCTTCTGTGCCGATGGGCAGCTTCTAGATTGTTCACGTTTGATACCCAGACTGGAAGGAGAGGGGGGGGGGGGGGTCCCGTTTACATATCTTCTCTCTTTTGTCCATTATTTCTATCTCTCCGTGTGCACTTTGGTGCACCGGCTTTTTTCATACTTTTGCTCCTTGAGCGAGTGTCTTTTTATATCTGGGCGGCTTTATTTTCTTCTTCTTTCTACACTTTGATACACGAAGCATAGCATTTGAGGCGATGCTTCTTTCTCTTTTTTTTCCGGTACGAGTGACGAAGGGGACGACCGACGATTTAATAGATGGTTACTTTTTTTTTTTTTGGTGAGGTTGTTTCTTGTGGTCATGCCCATAATGGTTTTGGCGGCCTCGTGAGGAGACCTAGAATTATAGGTAATCCTTGACCGTCGACATGGCTTGCACAGCCACCCATTCGTCCGCCGGACCTATTGGCCGCTGATGCCCCTGATGAGCCGTCTTGCGGTGGCAGGCGGGGGCGGTGAGAAGTTGGCACGACATCCAGTAGTTGCGAAACTAGGCATTGTCTAAGTCGGCCACTTGCACGGTACTAACTCACCCACAACACCCGCGAGGCGGTTAGCACCATAATCAAAGCTTGGGGAGAGCTGTTGGCTTATACTAAGACCTCTCGTATTATAGACATCACCCGAGAACGAAGCCCGGGATACAGAAGCCGAGTCATTACAGAACCGCGAGACCGAACCTTCATCTGATTGACGTGGGGCAGATGTATAGGAGTCATGGGTGGCCTGATGCATTTCGGCGGGAAGAGGCCTTTCAAGGCCATGGAGAGATTGAATGAGTCGATGAGGGAAGCTGGCCGTGATGAGTGGTGGGAGTTTCAGGATAAGTGACGCATGTTCTAAGCGATCCCTTTGTTATGGTCTATTCATCCGAAGAATCACTGCCATTTCGGTCTTAACCCGCATATAAGCCACTGGTGTATTTGCAGTCAAGGGTCAAATCTAGTAATGACGATTGTTAAATATAAGCTTAAATAAACACCAGCAATCGTTTTCAGTTCCAATCCCTTCGGAGAACGTAAGAACTTGAATTGGGAGACTTTCCTATTTTCATGGACTTAACTAACTATGCCCCTTGATACTGAACCGTACCAGCCTTTTAGCAATATGGTTTGCATGTTGCTACACTTCTCGTCAAGGCTATGAGGTGGGCACCTTCGCTGCGAATCGTGGGCGTCCCCCTCCTTATAAAGTTTGGGTACGGCCTTGGTTAGAAAATGCACGCATCTCCTTGCTTGTAAACAAGCCCTTGAGCGAGCTAGGTTCGGAGCCTTCCAGACGCTTAGGTATAAATTTCTACTTGTTCCCAAGTAGTCTCGAGGTTTAGGACCGATACCGTCACTTATAATCGCCTAGGATCAGCATATGAAATTCCAACTGGTTCTACATGACCTTCCCTATTGCAATGCCCAATGCGCTTCTCCATATGTCGCTCCGTAAGTACTTAGTTGTACCACCTCTCTCTTGACACACAACCACTTACTATACGTACATCAAGCAATCACGATCTGTGAACTTATAGTCCGATAGAAGAGCAATAGAGTGACCAGGCTCACACGACGCTACTACCTGTGTTTATTTATCCTAGAAATATATGGAGGATAACTTCTATGCTCCCTCTGTATAAAAGGTAAAAGAGCAGCTGCGGGGGTTGCGACCTCGTTGTATAATGTAGTATTCGTTCATTACTCGAGAAGGAGGAATGAAACCGTCACTTGTTTGAAAAACGGCAACCTCACTTTGGCGAAACAATCACCTTCTTCTACCAGACGTGAGATACCGCAATGTAAAGGACCTGGGCACGCGCTCAAACCAGTTGTGGTCCCTAGGCCTAAGCTCGCTTCGGCGCGAAGTGACTAATGCTGTCCGTCGCGCAAGTCGATCCGGGAGGCGGCACGAATGTTTAGTTTCTCTGGTTAGAGCATCCTTGGCTCCTACTGTAAAATTGTTATCTTCGATAGCTTTCAGCATAGGTTATGACGCTTTATGCCTACGTCTTCAGAGCTACCAGACGCTCTGGTGACTTGGGAAGGGTCTTGGTCCTTGGCGCGTTTGATCATCGGTTTGGAAAAAGCCGGTTGCGGGGGCTCTACAGCTATTTCTGCAAGCTTGCTAGGCGGTCGGGTATCCTGGAGATCCCTCTTGCTCTTGAAATTTGTGGCCTCCGGTATTGCTTCTAGCTGCTTAGTCGCGTTTTCCCTAGTCCCTGTGAACTTCTCGAATGTCTCAGAACTGTCTAGGGGCTGACCTTGTTCTAGAGTTGCAGGCGCTGTTTCGCCAAAGACAGAAGGGTTTAGAGAGCCCAGGCCTCTCTTGCGTCTTTCACGTGAAAGGCGACGCTCCACGCACCCTCCTAAAGTCCTTGAGCCGCCTCTCACTATCTCGGTCCGCCCATCATGGGGCCTTGGAGACTGGGCTGTGGCGGCCGTTCCGCGAGAAATACCTATGTAGGAGAGTCTTAGGGAGGTTGGACTGCTCCTGTCTCGTCCATATGGAATGTGATGCTCCACGTGCGGTATCGCAGTTTCCTTACCGCATCTGGCCGTCATGGTCTGACCACGCTGGCGTGTCATTTTCGGGCCTCATCAGTGGCTGTGCTGGCTAAGGCCAACGCTAATGATGGCGCGTCTCTCGTCCACGAACCCTTCACCAGGGCACGCCGGACAAGGACGGGAAGCTCACTCTTAGACCGCAATAACCTTCTCGCGTCTGTATCCAGAGGAGAATCTCCAGTCTGAGGGAACGCTTTCGACAGTGTCGAAGGTACACCACTACAGGCCTGCCCGGACGAAGACACGTCTGTGTTGGGCACGCTACCGGGGACCCCGTGCGCCTCCGTCGAGTTCCTGGGCTCAAAGCGTCGGTTACGGAAGGCTATTAGGGCCCGGTAGTTCGAAACAAGATTCGGGAGATGTTCAACGTTGCCCGAGTCAATGGGCCTGAGGTCCTTTGCAGGCAGCCAAGCCGGCTGCCCTCTCCACTCTTGTGCCAGCCCCTGTAAGTACGCCACGGGGAACAAATGGCAGTACAAGTGTGTTCCGCCATCCCCGTACCCAGCCGCCTAGCCCGCAATGAACACGGTCTCTACACATAGACGATAGCATTCTGGTACCCTATCCAGGGGGTCCGTCGTCAGAACAGGTGGCCAGTCCAATACCAGAGAGACTCGGGTCACCGAAGTAATCGCGCGGTAGGACGACCACCGCGAGCTGATTGTGGGTTACAGGCTAGGTCGCAAGGTAGAACCCCCGGGGGGCAGGGTCCGTGATGACAACGGTGCTACCCCGTATGTCCGTATGAAGCGTCGCCGACGACTGCTTAGACCGCCATGGCCACTCCGCAACAGTCGCCTCGTCACTAGTGGCCTCGGTATTGATCCGGTGAGCCTCCTTGCACGCCTTGTTGTACCTCTTCTGCTTCTCCTGATTGCAGTACCTCACCTCCATCCCCATAACTCGTACCGTTAGGTCGGGGGATGTCTGCTCATAACTGTGAGCCTCGGTACAGAGGTGTTCCGACGCGTAGGAGATAGTTGATACATATCGATCGAGTTCACAGCAGTAGAGAATGGACCATTTGCCGCCGTACTCGATGATCCTACGCTTCGGATTGGTAGTGAGGTCTTTTTTGAGGTCGTCAAAACGCTTCGAGCTCTATCGATGGGAGTGGGGTGTGGCCACGGTTATGGAGTCCTCGACTCGTGGGCACTTGTGTGTCGGTGAATCTAGTCTGAGAGTGGCGGTACGTTTGCGCCTGTCACCCTATACGATAGTGTTGGTACAGGACAAGATCCCGAAATTCACATTGAGACTCACCGTATGGCCGGAGGTGGCAGGTACATCACTTGTGACGATGGCAGATCCGGTGCTGGCCATGCTTGGCTCTGTTGCTTTTAAAGAGATGTTTCCCTCACGAGTCTCCGAAAGTCTTGTATTTGACGGGCTTCCTTCTCGCATGTCCGCCTCTGGGACTATCGGCGTAGCTAACGGGGTGAGTTGCTAGGGTAAGTCGAGCGCCGAAATAGATGCTGGTTCTTTCCTACTGCCTTCGTTCAACGTGCCAATTATCGGAGGGGGACGGTGGCTCTCCTCCATGGGCGAATCGGGCGTTGGCCCCGGAATCAATAATGGCAACGGCTCTGGGGCAATATCCCCCGAAATTGGATAGACGCGGACGAGAGACCTCCCCACAAGCTCGCACGTTTGCAAGGCCGCGTTGTCTTGGACCCTGCCTTTCCACGCAAGTAGATCCATGACTGAGGGACAGTTGCCTCGCACCATAATCCATAAAGTCGTTCAGTACCGCATCAAGGACAGCCGGATCCGCGGCGCTCGAAGAGGCGCGCTGGGCCCATTCCCGACTGGACTTCGTTTCGAATTCGAGCTTCAGCCTTTGATACTGGAACACATGTGGGCTGGGCCGGCAGGGGCCGTCTTGGATTGTTTGTGGTACGGCCGTGGTAGTGTTACCCGTGGTGACAGGTGCGACCATGCTGGGAAGGGCACAACTCCGCTCGTCGGGAGGTGTGTTTTCCATGTCTTGACGAGCTTGTAATGATGTTTACAAACGAAACTTTTGGCCAGGTCAAGTCACTCGCAAGTTTCAATGGACGGAAAGGTCTAAGAAGAAGATGGGATGAAGAATTGAGAGGGAGAGGGGGGTCAGCGAAAACCTAACAAGATCCGGAGAGTATGAAGGCACAAGATAAACAAACGGGCAGAAAGACGGATCCTGTCCATGGCGTTCTGTTTGGGTCCATAACGTTTCTCTGCCTGCACATGGCCTGTCCACTCATGCAAAAAAATCCAGTGTGCTCAAATTATATCCCGTCAGCACTAGTCGGAGGAAATAAGGCAATGGAAGGACTTCTTCATAATCCCTGACATCGCCGTTTGGTCTTGGGCCTTGGCTCAAGCAAAGCAAAAGCCCGCGGTATCGCCGGGCCTGGTGGGTACATACGGCGTAGGTCGGTAGACCAAAACGCTAGAGTAACACAAGACGGCAAAGGCACACACTGGAGTAGTCGCGTCTGCCCCTTCACCGCCGTCACACGTCGCTTTGTCCGACAATTATGTCTCACTTTCACTAGATGTATATGGCGCCTGGTTCGTCAACTAAGGGCCTCTGAAACATTTGGGGGCGACCTTTCTAGCTTACGACTGTCCGTCTATCCATTAGTCACCTTTTCAGCCATGTTAGTAGCCTCTTCAATACGCCGTCCCGGTGTCTCACCTCAACTGGGCAAAGAAACAGTCCCGAGCGCCGTAGTCTGTGAGGACGTGGCCAAGTTGCCGCCTTTCTGGACAGTTCCAAGGTGGAGTGGCCGAAAAGCTGTTTCAATGGATGCACTGTATGAACCGGCAGGGTCATTTTGGGGATAGGAGGAGTAGGGGATTCCAGAAGAAGATGGCTTTGGAGGTCCTCGCAAGGCATCTTTTAAGCGTGAAACTACGGGCTTATGACCACACAGCAAGATAGACTGTTAAATCACGCGGTATATAGACAGTCACCACAATGACTATCTTTTGACTTGAGCTCATGCTTCAAATGCGAGTTTAGTAGGCATGTGGCAGTGACTGCATTCAACCGCCGGGAAGGCGACTCTGTGTGGGGATCTCACCACCGTTCAGCGGGGCCAATGCATGAGCAATACTGCAAGAAGGGTATCCCAGAACCACACTGGGATAGATAAGTAGACTGAGTGGCGTCTGCAAGAGGCTTCGACTGAAAGCTTGGCATTTTTTTGAGGTGACGAGCAGCACTGAGAATGCAAACACTTGGTCTTGGTACCTGCCAATCACGAATAATCCTGCGAAACATAGCTCCAATAACCCAGAAGATTGTCCAGCATTGCATAAAAAACTGCCAGCGCGAACCGCAGATGTTGCCGCAGAGTCTATCGCCTCCCCCGGAGCCTCGTGCCCGTCTGCACTTACTGGGAACGTGGCGCAAGCCACCGAAAGCTTGACTGTTTGGGCGTTCTCCATAGGTTCTTACGGCCGCCTTCAGCCACTAGATCTTGATGGTCACTTGCTCCACGACCACCGCCTCTGGTGGCCCAAGATGCCTGCTGGACTGCCCAAGAGGCGGGCAGGGTCACAAGCTTGGCAAATGATCCATGCATTCCGAAAGTGGCTTGATAAAAGGCTTATTGAAAATGTGACGTGTGAATTATCTGTGGCCAGTCGGCAATGTCCAGGTGATACGATCAACAGGGTCGAACCGGACTCGGAACGATCTGGTCGATCCGAGCAAGCCCCTGTCAATACGTGTGTAGCCGGCCCCAACTAGCTCCGGGGACGGACGCGAGTACTTGTGACATACCCCTGCCCTGTGCGACCGGCTTTTCCTCCTTGATGTCCTGAACTTTTCGAGATGATGCTCGATAGTTTCAGGGATACATCCCGAACCATCTGAGTGATAGTCACGAGAAGTTCGCTTAGAGCTTGCCATGTTTGTCAGGTACCTTGTTTCCTCTCGGTGAACTGCTTTGACTATGGGCCAACTAGTCGTCGCGGCTGCTTACCTCATGTATCCCGAGAGTTGCGACATAGGAAGCATTGGGGTGCAACTGTAGCCTCGCTCCACTATTCTCCGTTAGGCTGCGGCAAATGGCGAAAATGTCCCTCAACCTTCCCCGCCAGGCGGCATGTTGCTCGTAGATGCGCGCTAGTGTTTAGAATGGTGGGACGATCCGGAGCAAGAGATCCGTGGAGGGGCCCGTCATAGCGTATTAAAGTCGGGTATAACGTGAAGAGGCAAGTAAGTGGTGGTGGAATTCTACCAATTCAATCGCTTAATCCATCTACATCGGATTTAGTACTCCGTAGTCAAACTTTGAAAACTGGCACCCGTTATAGCGCCCTTCACACGGTGACGTAGTGATTATCCGAAGTTTTGCATTACCCGCCTATTGGCTACAAGAACAGCTTGACGTCACACGCTACCAAGTTGATCGCCACACCTGACACACGGTACAGTCGGACAAAAAGGCCAGGCAGACGGGCTGAACATCGACAACCCCCCCCTCTTTCTCCATGTCGATCGTCAAAGCGGCATCGCGTCGCAATATTGCCCCGAATCGCATAAAATGCACGTACTCGCATCACCGATGAGCGCCACGATACGGGAAGTCGGCAAGGGCCACGAGGCGCCGGCCGCCGCGGGCCCCGACATGAACGAGGTCATTGGCCTGTTCCCCGTCCCCGCCCTCATCGTCTCGCCGTCAAACCGCATCCAGAGGGTGTCTCGTGGCCTGTTGAAGGAGTGGGGTCGCGAGGAGGGGGAGTTCGTGGACAAGGACCTGTTCTCGGCGCTATACCAGGGCTCGCCGACCGAGCGCTTCGATCGGATATCGCTGGCGTACACCATCGAGACAGCAATCGCCGCGGGCAACCCCGGCCTCTGCCACGCTGCATACGCATCGAATAATGTCCTGTGGTCGGCGAGGGTTGTACCCGTCTATCGAAAGGCCGAGCTGTTGTGTCTGGTAATTGAGTGGGAGAAGGTGCAGATGCAGACCGGTCGCGACGAGGGGGAGCTGACCCGCAGCTGGCTGTCGGTCGATGAAGCGTTCCGCATTCTCGTCCAAGCCGTCAAAGACTACGCCATCTTCCTGCTCGACACTCGGGGCAACGTGGCTACCTGGAACACGGGAGCAGAGGTTCTCAAGGGATACACCAGGAAGGAGGTCATCGGGAAGCACTTCTCGATGTTCTACGGCGAGGACGACCTACGAGCTGGAAAGCCAGAGAAGAAGCTCGAGACGTGTCTAAGGGAAGGGAGGATAGAGGACCAGGGGTGGCGGTACCGCAAGGACGGCACTCGTTTCTGGGCCAGCGTGGTCATCACAGCAGTTTATCGGAACGGAATCCACGTGGGGTTCGGCAAGGTCACGCGAGATCTCACCGAGTGGAAACAGGCCGAGCTGAGGCTAATCGCCGCGTACGAGGAGAGCACGAAGCTGAAGAACGACTTTCTCGCCAATATGAGCCACGAGATTCGGACGCCGATGCATGGCATGCTCTCCGCGTGCTCTCTCCTTCTCGACGCCCCGTTAACGCCGGAGCAGAGAGAGACTGCTGGAATAATCGAAGAGTCGGGCCACGTCCTGAGGCAAGTCATTAACGACATACTTGACTATTCGAAGCTCGCGTCGGGAGGCTTCAGCATCAACTCGGACAACGTCGCCGTCTCTGACATCATGTCCTCCGTCATACGGAGCGCTCAAACCACGCTGCAGCCGGGTGTGACTCTGGGACTCACGCTAGCGCCAGATCTGCCTAAGTCCGCGCGAGGGGACCCACTCCGCCTCCGACAGATCGTCCAGAACATAGTCGGCAACGCGGCTAAGTTCACCGAGAAGGGCTCCATTGAACTACGTACCTCGCTCATCGCGGAAGACGACGAGTCCTACACCGTGCAGACCGAGGTCTGGGACAGCGGGCCAGGCGTGTCCGAGGATGACGCGCTGCACCTCTTCCAGCCCTTCACGCAGGTGGACACGACAATCACGAAGCGCTACAAGGGGACGGGACTCGGGCTCTCCATCGCCAAGTCTCTCACCGAACTGATGGGCGGCAAGATCGGGTATCGACCCAGAGACAAGGGGACTGGTAGCATTTTCTGGTTCTCGGCGAAACTCAACAAACCCATGGGGGGAGCCAAGGCGGAGGCGGAGGCTGGGAGCGGCAAGACGGCGCCGCTGTCGGTGGGGCTCGAGAACGTGGATGAGATGGCGAGGCGGCTGCGGGAGGTGGCACCTACGAAGCGTATCCTCGCGGCAGAGGACAACGCGATAAACCAGAAGGTTCTAGCGGGAATCCTGCGGTCGTTTGGGTTCGGGGACGTCACGCTGGTCTCGGACGGGGCGCAGGCCGTCTCGGAGGTGGCCAACTCGGAGCCGTATGACCTCGTGCTCATGGACATCAGCATGCCGGTCATGGACGGGTTCAAGGCGACGGCTGAGATAAAGAGGAAGGGGATCTTGCCGCCTATCATTGCCATGACGGCGTACGCGCTAAAGGGGGACAGAGAGCAGTGCATAGCGTGTGGAATGGACGACTATGTGGCGAAGCCGGTGAATAAGCGGCTTCTGGCAAAGACGCTGTTGAAGTGGCTGGCTGCTCCTAACGATACGCCCTTGGGTGAGCCGGAGCGCAAGGGGTCAGTTAACTCGCTTTCGCTCCAGACCAGCAAAGGGCCGGAACAGGAGGCTTCCTCGGACGTTGTTAAGACCCCCATGCAACGCCGCCTATAGCCCGTCTACGGCAGTTAGACACCGGTTCCGGCGACATGTTGCGATGGAGGACCATCTCTTTGACCGTTGCCGGCGTGGCTTGCATCGCTTCATACCCTTTATTGTCCAGGGCATAGGCGACCATGTCACTCGCGCTGAGACGGTCACTACCACTTGCTGTGCGAAGCCCATGCAGTGCCCGCTGCCGAAAAGGTGACAGAAACTCGGCGTAGCTGGCATACCAGCTATATCTGTGGTTGCGAGCGTGGAGACACGCCTGTGAAGGTCGCCTCGGCGCACCACCGCCAACTGAAGTATAGCCGGGTTGCAGCCGCACGCTGTTCGACTCACCTGCGTACCCTCTTTACATGGCGACCCAGAAGAACTCCTTGTCTCCGAGCATGCGTTTGCTTGCGCCCAAATTCAAGCTTCCTGCGCGGTCTCACTATACCGAGGGCTCTGTGTGAGGCCCTAAATGGGTCGGCGGATGTTTGGAAGACGCAGTCGCGCGTGGCACTAGGTTAAACGGGGAATGGAGTGGGGTTGCTTGGCGACATGGAAGTTGTTCATGGGAGGGCAGGCAAACGCGAGGTTCCGAGTTGTACTCGGAGTTTAAAAGAACCATATTCACATGTATATACATATTTACACAGCAAGGAGCCGGAGTTCTGCATTCTAGTATTTATCCATCGATTTACACTTATCTATTTTATTGGGCGTGGTGGTCGCGTCTCTTGCATCTCCATGTCCGAGTGAACCTGAGCACTACAGACCATTATACCAGGGCCTCGGATGCTAATTCGAGGCGTTCGCCTCATATCGAATGAAGACAAAGCAATGTCCCCTACGTCGCTGAAATAGGGTGCCCCTAAAAAACGTTCCCAACGGGGACGACGTAACCTGCGGGCTCTACCAAGTGTGCCTTGTGGTTACGATGGTAAGTAATGTTGGGGCAATGGAAGGGACCCTTTTCCATGTCGATGCATCTTTCGAAGGCAGGGGTAACGTAAACTCTCGCCCAGAAACAGGGTTGACCTGATTCTAACAACGCCCGAGATGTCCCAGGTTTCTTGCAGCTTGGCAAGACGCGGGTCGATCTCCGGCCTGTTGCAAAATTGTGGGGTTATGAAACCATCCAGGGATCTTGCCACACTAACAATAGCCGAAGAAATGCCTTGGTGGTCTAGAGGTATGATTGTTGTTTCGGGTTAGCCCCCATCACGATACCGTGGTTATAACAGGTCCCGGGTTCGAATCCCGGCCGAGGCCGTTTTTTTTGTCTTTTTCCCGTCGACTATATATAATAGTCATTTGCTATGTTCTTTTTCTCCTCTTTCAGTTTGGACCTGTCCTTTTCATTTAATCGTGCTTTTTCTCCGCCCTTTGGCCCCCTGGCTACGTCTTCAGGGGTCATGGTCCGAAGGTGCCATTACTCGCTATCAGCTTCGCCCGTATAACCTGCTAAGCTCTCTGGCTCGCCGTTCTTCGTTCTCTTCGCGACAACTTCACTCATACTTTCGATATCTTTTTGACTCGGTCTGGTAATTGTGCTAATGTTCTTTTCTTTTTTTAGGACAATGGGCTCAGAACACTGTTATCAGAATGGATAGCATCTGCCGACCGAGTGCATCAGCCCAGCTGTATACTCAAAAGTTCGATTAAGGGATCATGATAGATTCCATCATGCCGGTAAGCTGTGCAGCCCCGTGGACGGGGGTAAGCCAGGCCATACGCCTAGTAGTGAATAGCTCCGCATCCGGCTTGTGCTGATTTAGGATTTCGACATCATCAAAAATCCCAGCCCGTACGATCGTCATCTCGTCAGGGACTCCGTGAGACCTAGTCCTTTGCCCATAGAGCGGTGTACCTAGGGTTACTGTCAGTTCCCACCTTTCCAAGCCTCAACGTATCCGTTACAAACCACAATCTGGACAGAAATAGTTCTGCACATGGTTCCCGCTGTCCGCCGTCTTGGGGACTGTTTTGGGGCTTCCAGTGACTTGTAGCTCGGCGGTCTTCACGACGAAACTGTAGCTGTAGGGAGAGCCGGTGAGTTTGCGGCAATCGGTACAGTGGCATAGGCCCTGTGGAGACGAAAAGGCGTTAAGTCGATGAGCAATTAAATTCCTGGAGGAGTTGCACTGACAGACTTGATGGGCTGGCCACGGAGTTCAACCCGGACCTTTCCGCAAAAGCAGCCGCCAACAGCCATTTTTGAGAAACCAGTATTCAGACACGGCTTCCAAAGGACTCTATATCAGAGCGTTGCACATCAGTTTAACGAAGGGGATACAGCAATATAAGTCTCATTCGGACAGGTCAGCAGGCCGTCTTACAAAGCGCACCCTCAACGCGTGCTCGTTTCTCGCATCTGGCCTCAACGAACGTGTTGGGCCACCCCAACAAATTTGGCCGCTAAAATGCGAGCCATTTAAATTGCATGGATATTCCTCCCGTCATATCTTACATCCTCAAATACTGCGACCTTATCCTTGCTATTGGCGCTGCGTGGCTCCGTTTCCTACCGAATGAACGCATGGCATCAGTAGGACGGGAGGCAGGGCCGGCGCACAAGGTATAGGGAAGGCATCTATTAAGTGCGCGGAATAGTCATAGTGCATGTCTTCGATATTCTTTTCTACTTGGACTTGACTGTCATTGGGCACTGACACTTCTAAGGGGAGAGCTTTGAGCGTGGCTGAACCGTGTTGTTCATATGATAAGGGCGCGGTAAAAGGGAAAGATATTTGAAACGCTTGTCTTATAGATATGAAGAGTATCTACCGTCCCCTTCGGCTGACGTTCGAGAACCTTTGGGTCCTAGTTGCCAGGCATCCGAATGGTTGTGAAGAGGATATAACTAATCTCGGCGGCTTTTCTAGCACCGTGATATGTCGGGTATCTTGCGATTAACACGGCTTTCCCAAAGATCACCCGAGTTGCTAAAATCGACCCGATCGGGTCTCTTGCGTGGGCTGAGCTCCTTCCAGCCGATACTGTCACAGCTGCAGCACTATTGGTGTTCCGCGTCCGAAGCAGGCTGCGGCTGAGATGTCAACTCCGATATATCCCAGTTCTATGTCAAAGGAATTTACAGTCATATTTCGTCGCATGGATCAACGGCAAAGATGGGCGCCATCATTGCGCGTATCTGGCAGTTCCGATCGCCTGTCCTTGATGCCCTTTCATTGCTTCTGGAAAGCTCATTCCCCCGGGTCTTTCCCCGGATGCCGCTTCCTCGGTATCAATACTCATTACTCCAGAAGCGACAAATCCGGCTTCTAGGACTCTATCCTCCCAAGACCGGATGTAAGGACTTGACGTTGCGGCTCGTGCCTTATGACCTCGACTCTCAGCATCCCGATGCAGATGACGATGCGAAGGTTCAGATCCCGCAATACTACGATGCCGTCTCGTACGTCTGGGAAGAGGACGCCCCGGCCAATCGCACGGCCCTAGTCTGCGATGGTCGGGTAATTCACAATGTGCCGAAGAACCTAGTTGCCTTTCTACATCGGGTACAGAGCATGAGTTTCGCCGAGAGCGATGGTTCTACGAAAGACGGACCCGTTTGGGTATGGGCCGACGCGGTGTGCATCAACCAACAAGACAACGCCGATAAAGCACACCATATCGGCCTCATGGCCGAAATCTACACCAAAGCTAGGAACGTCAATGTCTGGCTTGGAATACCCCTTGGGCCAGACCTAAGCGGGGAGTTGCACTTTTTGAATCGTCTTCTCGACCTTGTCCACAAGGCAAACGCCATCCTCCCAGAGGTATCTCTCGAAGATCCTAGCGCGTTGCAGCCGGCCTCGCGGCAGCTCTTGGGTCCTGAGCTCCGGGCCCTCATGGCTCTAGACTGGGGGCCTCTCCGCACTTTACTGAGAAGTCCGTGGTTTGACCGCAAATGGATCGTCCAAGAGGCAGCCCTGGCAAGAAACCCTGGCATCATCATCGCAGACTGCTCCCTTTCGCTGAAACAGTTGACGGCCCTGACGATGCGCATATTGGCGTATGGGCTGCACGCGCATACCCTTGCGTACGAAGACGCAGACGCCGTGTCAGCCGTGTCTTATCGGCTATATAACCTGAGTCACATCGAGGCTATCACATATTTCCGGCAGCGACGTCAGCTGAACCTATTGGACGTGGCTAAGATGACACGCATGTTTAGATGCACGCGTGCGGAGGACCACGTCTACGGGATGCTTGCACTAGCCTTGGACGACCCGCCACAGCCAGGAGAAGCCTCCGCTATCACGAATGTCCTTTATCAAGAGGACATGTATGACATCCCCGCTGACGAGGTTCTTTTCCGCTTCGCCAAGTATCACGTGGACAGGGGAGATCTAGGATTCCTGGCGTTGGCGCCACACAGAAGCCTGGATCTTGTTCGCTCCAAGATGGAGGAGGACTGGCCCTCGCCGCCAACGCCAACGCCTCATATGTTACTACCGTCGTGGGTACCAGACTTAAGAAGACAGGAGATGGACGTTATGTCGAGCCACAGCATGAAGAAACATCATTTTCATGCGGGAGGAGGAGATCTGAGTTTGGGCAATTACAAGGTCGTCGACAAGGTCCTCCAGTGTCGCGGCTGGATCATCGACACCATTTCCCAGATACTACCCTGCGCCGCTGTACTTCCCCTGCCGCCATATCCCCACTCTCCACCACCACAATTTGAAGGGATCGACGAGGAGCCCATACGGAGGATACTGCGACAGGCCGCCTATTATGCCCAGTGCGCAGATCTCGCGTGCTCCTCCCTCCCTGGAAATGGAACCGACGTCATAGACATGAGCAAGGAGCGGTTCGATGACTTCTGGAAGACCATGACCTGCGAGAGGCTACACCTCCTCGATAGGGTCGACCCAAGAGTGGATTACTCCGCTGATATGCGGAGCTTTTACGTGAGCTTTCTGGCCTTTGTCGAGACGCGCGACGTTGAGTTGGCAAAGGTGGCGCTGGACGGGTATATGCCGCTTGCGTTGACGATGGATACGAGCTTTGGCGTAACTGCTTCCCGGCACTTTGGCGCGACGGCCTTGGGTAGGCTTTGCATGGTGCCCGCAGAGGCAGAGGTTGGGGATGAGGTGGTTATCCTGCCGGGCGTGGAGATTCCGTTTGTGGTGCGGAGGCTGGAAGGGTGCAGATTTGAGATGGTTGGCGATGCATACGTGAGTAGGATGATGGATGGGGAAGTAGTTGGTCTGGGCCATGAGCTAGGTGATGTCTTTTTAGTGTGAAACAGATACGCGGCTCTTGTATCTACGGAGACTGCATCGCCTGTAAACATGGGATGAACAAGCACAGATGTCGCCTCCCAGTTGATGATTCAGAACAGCGTTGGTTGTGATTGATCACCTTACGATGTTCGCTTATACACGACACTGCAAGGGTAAGACAGCCATGGTGGTTTGCTACCCCAACGAAACCAGCTCCTCTTTCGCCGCCGCGAAGAAACCGTCAACATGCATCTTCCCAATGCCAACCCTCTCAACAACGCCATCCTTCCTCGGCGCAGACACCATCAAAACATTGACAATAGGCCAGAAAACGCGCCGGTTATACACCTGCTCGTCGAAACACTCCCTCTTCCTGAAGGAGCCCCCAACCGCGTTGGTGAACCCGCCGTCGTCGCTATCGTCACTGTCTTCCCCTTTCGCCGGTGGCTTCCCGCTTGCGGCGTGCGTCCACGGCCTAAAGGACCTAGTCTTCCCATCCCACGACGGATCCAAGTCGATGCGGTGCAGCGTCGATCGTGATAGTGCGATGAACCGGTGTTTCTTGCCACCTAACGCCGCGGTGCTACGGGCGTCGAGCCGGACGTGGCCCACCGCACGGCCGCGGGCGTCAAGGATGGAGAGGTGGCATTGGAAGTGCTTGTTCTGAGGACATGTAGACAGTGGGATGCGCATCTTGCTGTGCTGGGTCGAGACCTGGAATGTTGCCGTCGGTGCTCGCACTTTCAGGACGAGGTGCACGGGTTCGTCGCGCACAAGAGCTGCGCCGCCTTTGGCCGTGCTCGCGGCGCGTATGGGGCGTGGGTACTTGTACGCGGCGCTTGAGGCATCCTTAGTCGTGTAGTAAATCTCGAGGGCGTCCTCATCAAAACGCCGAGTCCAAGTCTTGGGATCCTTCTTGGCCTCCAACTCCGCCGTGATTGGAGCTGCCTTGTGGCCAGCGACCTTGGCACAAAGCGTGACACCGCTCTTGGACTCTATAGACGCCAGACTAAGAACGCACTCGGCCAGATTTATCATGCCGTCTTTCATGCCGTACCTCGCCGCCCCATCCCACCCTGCCCAAGACCAACTCGGGAACTCTGGCCCTCGACGTTTCGACGCGCCGACAGGCTCCCAGAGCAGCCCAATGTCGAATAGCGTGACGGGCAGACCGAAGAGAAAGGGACCGCGGAAGGGATCAGTGAGACGGCCCAGGATCCCCGCAAAGGCATTTACGGCGTCGCCTGGCATTGTGAGGTTCCGCTGCGTATACCTCGCCACACTAGACGCGTAAATCGTGAAGAGGTCGTCCCACCGGAAGTCAAGCTCATAACCAATGTTGAACGAGTTTGCAAGCCCGTCGTCGCCGCTCGTGGCCTTCCCAGTGACGAAGGGGTGCATGTCTTCTCGGCACTCGCACCCTAGGTCGCAGTGGAAGTACGCCTGCGAGTGTGTGAACGAGAGGAGGCGTCGAGAGAGCACGCGCTCTTGGTATGTCCAGCCTCTGGTGTTCCAGGTCGAGAAATTCAGCGCAGCCTGGGCGCTGTCGAGCATGTTCGCGACTGTGATCACAGGCCCGCCATTCTCGGCGACGTCGACTCTGAGTTGGCGGTTGTGCCGTGGAAGATCACGGTGTAGACCTGGCAATCCGCCGTCCGCGTCCTTTCCAGCCGCGGCGATAACGGTCAGCCACGCCTCGGTGTAGACGCGGTCCATGGCGCTAATGTTGGCTTGGATGCTCGCCGCGTCGTCTTGAATGATGCACAAAGCGTCAATCCAGAGATATCGGCAGTCAAGCAGCTGTGCGAGGTCGATGGTGTCCTTGATAGTGCGCGAGAGGGCGAGGCCCTTGCGCTCGTCGAAGGCCCCCGGGGTGGTGAGTTGCTTGTAGTTTGCCTTTTTAAGCTTCACTGGCTGGTCTTTCCCCCACATGTAGCTCAGGGCTATATACTTGGTTGGACCTGCAGGCATGTTCACGATACACAGTGACTTCGTGTCTATAGCGAGCAGTTGAAGTGGGGCTAGAGGTTTCTGTCCCTTGGGCAGTGGCTTTGGGGCGTGCTTCTTCTCGCAAGTCTTGAGCCACTCGCGGATATAGCCCATGTCGACCGCATCAGCAGGCGTGGCCCGGCCGTAGGCTAGGTGCATCAGCCGGCTCTGCGGGGCTCGGATCACCTGCAACTTGGGCGCGAAGAAGGCCTCGTTGAACTCATCCTGCGTCGACATACCAACGCGCTCCAGTGTAGTATCTCGCGTATGGATCTCTAGGTATAGGGCCACGGGGTCTTTGCCATTCCGCACATCAATCCAGTCACAGCGCGGGTCGACGGGCGTCTGGTTCACGTGCAGTTTCATCTGTGGGTGCTTGGTGATCTTGGACTCAATGTACTTGGCGCCATAGTGCGTGGCGAGGGCGTGCTTCACGAGGGCGCAGAATGTGCATCTCTTCTGGGCCCACAACTCTTTGAGGGGCGGGAGGGGGAGGGCTTTGTCGCGGATTTTTGAGAAAACGGAGGTGAAGGGGATGGACCCGCAGGTCGCGCAGAGGGGCGTAGGGGCTGGGGCTGGAGGCATCGTGGTGCTTGGTTGTCAAATGTGTAAGTTATGTCCATGGATGTCCTGCGGGGTATTAGTTTGACCCGGCGTGAAATCCCGCGACGATGGCCTAAATGAGTCCTCCGTTGAGGGGGCACGCGGGATAGGCCTAACCAATCCCAGCGCGAGAACCTCTCGTAGTTGCCCTGCGTAAGCACCTGGCAAATCCAAATGGAACGGGGTCAAGACAAGGAAAGTTGAAAGGCCCCAACACTTGTGCACCACCCACTGTATTTGGGATGCGACCCATGCTCATTGCCGACGCTATCCATATCCTACTGGATATTACCCGAAGCCGTGGTGGCATCGGCGATGAGCTTGTGTGTGTTCAGCTCGTGGTCTGCGTCCTCCGTGGCGGCTTCGTGAATGAAAAACTCCAGTGCCCCGTGTCGGCGTTGCCTAGACTCAGTGGCTATCATAGGAGATCAGGAAACCAATGCGTACATGAGATCCGGCGCCACCCAAACGGTTGGGAAGGCACTATATCGGAGCTTTCCGACAACTTGACACCAAGTGGCGAACTCTTTTCCGCCGTACACGGGATCGCATCTCTCGACCAGATAATTAAGATAAATCCCCTCCTCTGGGATATAGTCGTGTCCAGTGCGCTCAAAATCCCTGCTGAAGACGCGTGGAGTGGCCGGAGACCGAGCCATAGTATCTGTCGAATGGAGGATACAAGTGGCGAGGTGGCATAGATGCGGACACTCTTTGGCCTACGTCGAACATGGGGTGGGTATAAGTGGGCATGGTGGGATAAGGAAAGCTTCAATGAAGCTGAGTATGAGTATAACTACTCGATCACTACAACCAGCTCCAGCCTATTGCACTCATACGCGATCGAGGAAGGTGAAGGAAGTTGTGTTGCCCGTTTGGCAACGGGGCCAGATGCTCGATCTGTCAAAGACAGATTATCTGCCTTGGATTTTGCTTTCAATCGGTGGTGGGACTCACACGGGGCCGGGCTGCCGCACACGATGTTACTTGTTCGCTAGCGCTCTGGAGGACTTGGGGTTGCAAAGAGAATCTACCGTCCAACCGCTGTGTTCAGCCCCATGTTGGCCACTCCGGACAACAAACAGGCGTACATTTCTCTCATACACCGAACCTTCGCTGAACATACGCTGAAAAATCACGACTTTTGACCCATGACACTCTTCATCCGTTATGTTTTGCACATGAGAAAACCACCCTCTACCAATTGGGCGTTAATGGGCAAAGGCCGCATGAATCAAAATGCGGGGTCGACCATCATCAGCCCTGTTTGACAAGTCGTGTGAGGGGCTGTATTCTTATCTCATTGGGTACAGAGCGCCTTTAATTTGCGGCCCCGTGAGGCTGAGGGAGGTACTCCTCATTGTAATCTTAATCCGCCTCAAACCACACTGTCAGGCTGGGCAGTCACTCGGCAGCTCGCATTTGCCCAGGCAGCAGCCGATGTGGTGTCACGTTGCTCCGACATCAAGCCGTTTGGAAAACTCCTTCATGTTTACCCTAAAATGTGCACCGAGTATGTGATCAAAACCATGTGGAGTGGTGGCGGCTGCCGGATGGGCAAGTGCGACAAGACGGAATACATAGCCGACAGCTGTGGCGACAAGCCTGCGGGCGGTATCCGACACTGCTATCGGTACCGGATTATTTATGCCGCCTCAAGTCGAAAGAAAGGCCCCCGACCTGGACATGACCATGGGCTTTCGATGAAGCGAAGTATGTATCGTCTACCATCATATCTTCATGACTACCCTGTTAATCGTTTTCAGGGAATGCCCCTGCTCTGCATTGGAGGCCCGAGTGGCTAGTCCTATAGTTGCGGGGGCTGGCATATGCTCGGCGTGGGAAAGCAATGATTACGATGATGATTTTGGGTTATGAGTTGGATGATACATGATTTGTTCTGGGAGGCACAATGACTTAACTGGCAATCTTTTACTATACTTCTGCAAGAAGACACTCAGTGTAGCGACTTATATGACTTGTGAAAATGGATTCAATAACCGCGTTGTCTTCGCCGTCAAGTGGTTGTGGCCTGGCGCCAATGAACTGTATAGGCGAGTGTTATCCTCAACCGTGTTCCAGGGCACAGCTTAGAGTACACTTTACCACTTACACCTCGAGTGAAGTGCAACTCAAAATTTAAATTCAATCTTTGGGACTCGCCACAACTTAAAAGTAGGGGTTAGTTGCGTACCGGACGTCCTTTATAAGTGAGTGTATACCACGCTCTTTACGGGTTTGATGGCTTGGTTTCGACACAAAAGGCCGCTTCGAAGATAGTAATCCTCCTCTAAGACACGACTCAATGCCAACATATCCTCTCACAAGGCCTATGGATTGCCATTTGGCGCGGAGATGATATACATCGAGAGCGAGCGATAGACAGGCTCGCGGTTTGCTACCTTGAAGTTCACCTATGTTGTTCCTGCATTGTGGGTTGTGTCTCAAGCTCATATTCAAGTCCTCGTAGTCTCCAAGAATAATCAGTTAGCAGAGTCTTGGGGGATGGTGGTGTGTCGTTAGTCAAGGGTAGGCCTGGGGGCTGCGATGCTGGGCATAAGGCAAAACAAAAAAAAGAAAAAAAAAAAAAAGAAAAGAAAAGAAAAGGCAGAGTAATACGGGTCCTTCCATATGATAACAGAAAGAATGTTAGATTATCAACGGATGCTGAAGACATTTCTTTTAACTGAAGATCAGGACTGGCAGATCATGCGAAGGAGAAAGTGCCTGCTATGACCTATCAGTCGAGGATATGGTAACTGGCGGTGACGAAATCCCGGCGTACTTTGTAGAGATGGACGATAACGGAGATCGTTTTCTCTTCCAGCCCCGTAGTGCATCGCCAAGCCTGTCTCCCCCACTTGCATAACCCCGTTCCTGAGGGGTTGGCAAAGGTGTTCAGATTGTGTTGGATGAACGTAGATCTAAGCCGATCTTAGCGCCGATCCGGAAGTTCGGCTGCGTTGACTGCAGATGGATGCCAAGGGAACGTGCACGTTGACCAGACAAGTGCCGCACGTGGGTTATTGGGTGATTACATAATTTATACCAGGATGTGAGTATTCAGCCATCTAGTCAGCTCCACTGCGGCTGTTCATTCGCCCCACGTGTTGACGACTGCCGCTTTGCTTTGTCGGATCCGGAATCCGCTCCGTCTTGGAGTCCGATCTTGTGTGTTCTGCAAGCCAGATAGATCTCTCGGGTGATATAGTACGATCCATTTTCTGTCATGAGGGCTTCAAGTGGTCGAGAACTTGCGTGGCCTGGCGCCCTTGTCTCGCAAAGTTTCGCTACTCACTTGGCTCTGGTAAACAGCTTAAACTGCACTCCTATACCTGATCCACCGGGGCTTGTCTTACGGATCGTCGTGCTAGATTGTCTCAATTTCCACTGTCTCATATCCAGCCTCAGACGTTTGCTTCCGACAACGGCAATTGCGGGTCAGCATGCTGGAGAATCCTAGACCTAGTGACAATGCTGGACCTAGTGAGGCCATTGCTCCGAGCAACAGGGCTAGACACCAGCTAGAATAGGATTCAAGTTCGGCTTATGACTTGCCCGTTATTCTTTTTCTAAAAGCACAAAAGTTCCGCTATCACCTCAAAATTGGGAGCACGCCATTGGGCGGCATATGTCAGTTGGTGATACAGCCCCTCCATCAAGGTCCGCGGCTCGGAATACACATCGTGCACGTCTCGCCTAGTCCCTGCAGAAGCGGCAACGACCGGATTCACCATACTTCTGCCTCGAAATGGAAGGTGGGATAGTCGGCCGTGATGCACGAAGTGACCGCCATGCAGCCCTCACTGGCAGTCTTGCAAGTGATGAGAGGGCCACGGCTCTCGTGCGCCTCGTTGTCTTTTTATTGGCGGCGAGGAAGCTCCGCGTTAAGACACATGCTATAGAGAACGCCGATCGCCGCTGCAGCTGGGTCACGTCCACTCGGTTTACTCCGCCATGGAGACCCTCAGCCCCCGGCACGTGGCTGCGATCGGCTTGTAAGTGGGGACACACACCCTGTCACCCCGGCCACCCTACCCTGAACATGGCCTTGACGATTAAAGATCTTCACGGAATCGGCGAGAGTGAGACGTTGAACCACTTGGGGGCACGTGCTGAGAGGTTCGAGATATATAAGACTCTGTTGAAGCGAGCGTTTGAAAATGTCGTAGCCAGATACCGGACTAGACTCGCTTTACGTGTATAAGCCGCCAGACCACTTATACCATGCTCTTCTCGAACACCATCCTCACGTCGTTGACGTTTTTTGTGCCTATCGCGCCCGTCGCCAAGGCCGAGACCCTCCCCATCCGCGCCATCTCCTTCAACATCCGCGGAGAGAATGCCAACCCCGGCGAGGGCGAGGAGCACTGGACTGTCCGCAGCCCGCTCTTCGCGGAGCAGGTCTCTGAGGCGGTGAGCGGCGCCCCCGAGGGTGCTCCGACTCTCTTCGGTATGCAGGAGGTCCACCACAGCCAGCTTGTGGAGATCAAGACCGGCCTTGGGCCCCAGTGGGAGCACGTCGGCGTGGGGCGCGACGACGGGAATGAGGGCGGAGACTACTCGCCTATCCTTTACCAGAGCGATATCCTGGAGCTCGTCTGGAACGAGACAAAATGGCTCTCGGAGACCCCTGACGAGCCGTCGCTTGGCTGGGGGGCGAACCACCGGCGGACAGTGTCGAACGCCGTGTTCGAGCACGTCGAGACGGGCCAGCGGTTCATTGCGTCGAACACGCACCTCGACCACGCGTTCCTGGAGGCGCGGACGGAGGGCGTGCGCCTTATCGATGAGCTCCTGCGGGCTGTGCAGCAGGAGTTTGGGCCCCTTGCGGTAGTGATGACGGGCGACTTCAACTCGGAGCCCGAGGGCGACGACGCCTACAAGACGGTCCAGGAGCTTGGGTACCTGCAGGACGTGTACGAGCTCTCGGAGGACAGGAGGGGCCCGTATGATACTTTCTCTGGGTTCACGCCTGATACGAGGCACAAGAGGATCGATTACGTCTTTGTCGGGCCGCAGGGTGAGGATAAGTGGAACGTTGGGACGTACGAGGTGCTGGACAACCTTGTTGACGGTGTTTATATCAGCGATCACCGGGCGGTCGTTGCGGACCTTGAGCTCAAGTACTGAGAAAGGACCGAGATGTCGTATACGAAGCATAAGCGTAGCATAGCACGAATTGATGACTTTATGAGCCAAATTATTTCTATCTTAACAACTACAATCCAATCATTATGGTTCAAGACGTCTTGCTTATTTGCATGTAACAATTGCCAGACGTCCTCAATTCAATCAGGTACCCGAAGGTGTACCTTACACTAGTCGCAACACAACATATCCCTAAATCATCGATTCCTAGTGGCCGATATGCCACAGATACTCTATAGTCACGGAGTAACGTTGAGGAGCCGTTCTGCTCATACTATACTAGTAGGTGAGTGTACAGTTAGCTTCGAGTTTGGACGGGCTATATCAAAGCTAGCTCGAAAGACGTGAGCTGTGAAGGTTTACGGCTACACAAAGGATATGGGTAAAATGTTAACGAGTTCCTGGATTATGGGCTTTATATATCCTAGTTCGGAACCGTGCATATAGCGCTTTCCTGTCTACCAAACTAGATAAATCTTTCCACATGACGGGGACGCCGCTTCCATGGACCTCCGCCGTCCTATCCGTGATTATTAGCCGGACCCTACCCGCGAGCCATTATTCGCTAACGCAAGCCCTCGACGTCAATACCCTGGTTGAGTTTGCCAGGGCGCAGTTGCGCAATCTTGTAGGGCCGTGGCGGCCTAAGCCTCGATTCACTGGGTTTGCCAAGGTGCAAATAGTTCGTCCCAACCGTCTTGTGACGCCGGGCTTTAGATCCTTAGGATTGTATGGAACTATGTCGCCAAAAGTGGAAAACCATCTCTAAGGGGAGTAAGGATATGCGGCCGAATGCGAGTTAGCTGAACACGCTAGCTCGGACAGCTAGGACGAACCTAATTGGGCGAATAAGATAAGTTGTCGATGTCGCTTGCGATGACTAGTTATGACCTCAACCATCTTGTACCTCTGTCTCAGCCCCTTTGGCGGCTAAATGCTGGTTCTCTCACAACTTTCAGACGGCGTCTTCTCGCCGTGACCTATCGGCGCCCATAATGATGAACAAGGACGTCACTAGTTACATCTAACCGCCACATACCGCGGTCGTCGCAATCGCCGAGAAGATCTGAAGGGGGAAATCAGCGTCTTAGGCACGACCATACCGGAGCTAGATGTCTGGGGTATAATAGATACTGCCGAGTCTGGCGTGTTCCCTTGCACTTAAATCAGTTCTCTTCGAAAACACCATCTCCAACAATTTTGAGAGACGAGTCATGACCTGTTTGCTCTCGTTGAGCCGCAATTGAACAGTCTAGACATACACCAGCAAACACAGCCTTGCCTCCCCCACCGTCCCCAGACATGGTAAGCCTGGGCCCCTTTGTCCAGTCCACGATACGTTGCGCTTCAACATCCCCCGCTCCACCCCGTAGTCTAGTGTGAAACGACGAGATGCTTACACACACAGGGGTTAATCGCCCGTCAGTTATACTACGGCCACCGGCACCGCCGCGTCCGCGGCGGGCCCATCGCGGGCATCGTCATAGCCTGCGTGGTCGTCGTCGTCGCCATCATTTTCCTCATCTTCTGCTGCGTCCTTACGCGCCGCCGCCGCCGACATCGCCGCCTGAGTCCCAACGGCCCGCCAGGGGGTAATGCGGCGTATCACCCGCCATACCAGGGTGGGCCGCCGCCAAGGAAGAAGCACGGGATCACGGGCATGTTGACGTCGTTGGTTCCTGGCGGAAGAGAGAAGGGATATTATGGCGGTGGGCCGGGGATGGCGGAGTCTGGGTACGGGCAGCAGCAGGGCGTTCAGCATGGAGGTCATCAGAATGGGCCGAATGGGTATGCCGGGAATGGCGGGGTATCGTACCCGCCACCATCACAGCCGCCGCCTTCTTATAGGCATGCGGCGGGTTAGCGTTGGGGACAGGGGCCTAGAGGTATCTGAGTGTATGTGGAAACGTCGGCGCTTTGTTTCGTAGTATGCTGGCCTTCTATCGACGTTGGAGGATTCAATTCGGTTCGTTTCTAAAAAGTTGTGGGCTAGGGAGAAACGCAGATGAACCTCTGTCGATGGAGGATTGCTTGAACATTATGCCTACTTTCTCTATCTAGTAACCACAAAAATGCAAGGTTCCACCCATTCTTGAAATCCCATGAATTCCAAGAGGTAGCCTAAGATGTACGGTCAAGCTGGGCACTTCTTGTCCGTAACTTGGTCGAAATATGCCTTTGTAGAGGCGTATATAGGTCCTTACACCAGCAAGTTGTGAGGCGGGCGCGACTACATTTACACACCTTCCACTTAGACATGCATCTTCTTTACCAACCCAGGGATTCCTGTCGTGTATGTACTAGCCGCGAGTGTCGCCAGACCTGTAGATGTTAATGACCTACGAGAAGCCATGTCCTCTTGAGTCACTAATCGTATATCCAGCTTCGGCTACCCATTGACACCCACCTCAAACAGCTACCCTACAACGGATGGCTTCCCATTGACCACCACCTTGCGCGACGCTCTCGACGTAGCCATTTTGGCACAGCCTACGAAACTTGTAGATTTGCAGATCACTGCGGCATCTTTCACCATGTTAGACAAGAGGATGCAGGGGGATGCATAGTCTGTGACGCACGTAGACCCCAAGAGCCTTCTCTGCATATCTGACTCGGATTATGAGCGCATCTGGAGCCCTTGGAATGAGCTGAGTTGGGCCAATACTACTAGTGGGCATAGGAGCATTATCAATACTCGGAGCTGAGCTCTTACGTCAAGACGTCAGTGCCAGGACTTGCAGAGTAGGCCCTGACGCTCGGTAAGAGCCCGACTCGGAAGTTGAGTTGAGCACCTCGGCCTGATGCGGCGGAGAAATCCAAGATGCTACAAAACCGGCTTTATCAGATTCCCGCTGACGATGGAAGAGAGATGAATCTCAAAAGGAGGAACAGACGTTTGAGAGCGGCATAATGATGCATTGTAGGGCGCAGAAGTCGAAAATGCGGAAAGCGACAGCAGGAGACACTACAGTACCTTGGCCTCCGCATACATACTTCCTCCAACTGGCATTCTGGGATTGAGAGCTTCCTTAATATATACTAGAACACGAATTGATTGTTGCTTGAATGAACTGTTGCTCGACGAGGGCGCCCGGTTGCAGTAACGTCTCTACAAACACCATTAGGCAACATCCTTATCCTCACCGTCTCCGAAACTCGAGCCCAAAATGAGTGTATTTGGTTACGAAACAGGTTTTTTCTTGGCTATCAAATGTATGTGCATCATTTGGTTCGATAGCTGAATGGAAGAGACTCGCCAGACACAGCATGAAGGCACGAGACAGGCATCTCAACAGATAAAGCAGCATTAGTAGAACTTCTGTGTCTGGGCACTACTGAGGCGGAGATATACCGCATTCGTGGCATTGTTTGATTTTTTAAAGGATTCGTAGTAGCAGGAAAGCAAGTGTCTCATTGAAATATGTAGTTAACCTGGGCCATGGAACGGACTTCGGTACATGCCCACCCCTTATCGAAGCTCAGAGACCTTCATTGACGTTCGCGGCATTGGAGTTAGTCGTAGCGTAGTCTAGGGAACGTTGACATGGGCAGCACCATGACCGTCATTAGAGCCCACGTCAAACTTTGCGATTAATTCTTCCCCCTCAAATTGGAATATTGTTCGTCTGCGATATGAAGCCTGTTAATTAGCACCGTGGGAAATAAGATGAAAAAAGGCCAATGTAGAGAAGGATGAGGATGACAGCCAACCTCTCGCCATATCTCCTATGGATAGTCGCTCGTGAGAGGCTCTCAATTGGGTAAAAGATAAGGTGTTCTTCTAATAAGGCTTTAGTGTTTCTCACTTTTCTTTTTGACACTGTTTACGTGACCGTGTGAGAAGTGACGAGCAGCGGATGAGGCTTTCGTGAAGACGCAGGGGTAAAAGCGGTCACCCCACAATCAGCAGCCGCCCACCGCCATACGCTACCCCTCAAAACCCCACCAAACCCAACCTCACCAACACCTCATCTCCATCGCCCCCTGCCCGGCAAACCCCCACTCAAACCCCCATCTCCGACCCGGTACAACATCCCACCAGACTACAATATGACGGCATCCACGGAAGCGCCGACGGTGGCCGTCTCGGCGCCGGGAAAGGTCTTCCTGGCGGGCGGATACCTGGTGCTCGACCAGGCGCACAAGGCGCTCGTGCTGGGCCTCAGCGCGCGCATCAGTGTCGTTGCCGCTCCCATTGTCACTAGCCCGGGGGTGCAGCTGACTGAGATTGTCGTGACGAGCCCGCAATTCCTCAACGCCGAGTGGCGGTACGGCTTCCATCTGAGGAACGAGGACGGCGGCATCGTGGTTACGCAACTGCAATGGTGAGTCCCTTTCCTCACCCATGCTGTGCGACCGTGGTCAGGAAAGGATTACTTGCTCACCCTACACGACACAGCGGCAAGACGATGACGTCGAGGAACCCCTTCGTCGAGGCCACCCTCACCTACGTCCTGACCTTCATCCACCAGTCTCTCCACCTCGCAAGCAAGCAGAGCCTTACCCCCACGCGCCTCACCATCCTCGCCGATAGCGACTACTACTCCGGCGCGGGCGACTACCACGGCACCGGCCGCTTCACAAGGTACCACTCCACCATCCAGGACACTCCCAAGACGGGCCTCGGCTCCTCCGCCGCCCTTGTCACCGCCCTCACCGGCGCCCTCCTCTCGCACTACCTCCCCGCCTCCTTCCAGATCAACTCCCCCGAGGACAAGCGCCTCCTGCACAACCTCGCGCAGGCGGCGCACATCGCGGCGCAGGGGAAGATCGGGTCCGGGTTCGACGTCGCGGCCGCGGTGTACGGCGCGTGTACGTACCGCCGGTTCTCGCCGTCTACGCTGGCGGGGATGCCTGAGCCGGGGGCGCCTGGGTTTGGGCCCGCGCTTGAGGGGCTGGTGAGGAAGGAGTGGGATGCGCAGATTGACGACTTTACGCTGCCAAAGGAGTTGATGGTTCGGATGGTGGATGTTCACTCTGGAACGCAGACTGTGGGGATGGTGAAGAGGGTTCTGGCTTGGAGGGAGGAGAATCCCGTGAAGGCGGCGGAGTTGTGGTGGGCGTTGCATGGGCTGAACGGGTTCTTGGAGAAGCAGCTAAAGGAGGAGGGGTGTGACATGAGGTACCTGGCTGAGACCATTTCGCGGTGCAGGGCGGTTATTAGGAAGATTAGCGCGGAGAGCGGAGTGCCGATTGAGCCCGAGGAGCAGACGCGGCTGCTGGATAGGCTGACCGAGGTGGAGGGCGTGTACGGCGGCGTGGTGCCGGGCGCGGGCGGCTACGATGCCGTGGCGATCGTGGCGAAGAACGACGAGGATACCTTGAGGAGGATAAAGGAGAGCTGCAAGGCCGCCAACACCGCCGATTACAAGGCCGATTTCATGAGGGTGCAGTGCGAAAGCGACGGCGCCAAGATGGAGGAGCTGAGCACCTTTGACGGGTGGCTGCAGAGCTGATTTTGACGTGGCGATGCAGACGTCAAGAACTATATGGGGCATCTCATCGAATTAGTCCGTGTATGCATCTAAAATAGGACATGTGAGGTCTCGATGCTTGAACTGTGAGCTTGCTGTGTCGGGATGCGGGGGAGCTCGCTGCCATGTCTCGGCGGGGCGCCGGCGCGCCTCGGTGCGGCGGGTGCATGCAAGAAATGCGGGGGCGGGGTACACATACAGTGCAGCTTCAGTGGCGAGACCAAAACCCAACAGCGACCTTGCTGTCCGACATCGACCTCTCAACCTCACAAGACCCAACGCGGAGTGAAGAAGCAGCAATCCATCGATAACGACGCCCAGAAGTTCGCAAACATGTCCGTCGAAGTCATCAGAACCATCTCCCCTACCACCAACGAGGCCGTCGTCACCCGAAATGGCACCTCCCAGCCCGACCTCGAACTCCTCCCCAAGACCGCCACCGAGGCCTTCGAATCCTACCGCAAGACCTCGCTAGCCGACCGCCAGAAGATCGTGCGCAAGGCCCTCGATATACTGGCGGCGAAGACGGACGAGCTGGCCAAGGAGGTTACGGAGCAGATGGGGCGGCCCATTGCTTTTACGGGCAAGGAGGTTGCGACGGCCATCAAGAGGTCCGAGTACCTCCTCAAGATCAGCGGGGATGCGCTGAAGGATACGGAGGGTGAGGCGGAGAAGGGCTTCAAGCGGTTCATCGGGAAGCTACCAGTCGGGCCGGTGCTCGTCATCTTTGCGTGGAACGTACGTCGCGCCAGCGCTACATCCTCGCAATCCGCGCATAGCTAACAAGCACGAACCTGCAGTACCCCTACCTAATCCTCGTCAACTCGCTCATCCCCGCCCTCCTGGCCGGAAATAGCGTTATCCTCAAGCCCTCGCCTCAGACCCCGACCATCGTCGAGCAGGTCGCAAGCGCCTTCTCCGAAGCGGGCTTGCCCAAGGGCGTCTTGCAGTACTTCCACTCTGGCTCGGCCACGGCTATCGAGGCCATCGTTCGGGACCCGCGGATCGCGCACATATGCTTCACAGGGTCCGCTGCGGGCGGGCTGGCGGTGCAGAAGGCGGCGGCGGATCGTCTTGTGAGCGTGGGGCTCGAGCTTGGGGGCAAGGACCCGGCTTATGTCCGGGGAGATGTGGATATTGCGTGGGCGGCTGAGGAGATTGTCGATGGCGCTGTGTTCAACTCTGGGCAGAGCTGCTGTTCTATTGAGCGGGTGTACGTCGACACGACGATTCACGACCGGTTCGTGCTGGAGGTCAAGAAGGTCCTGGAGGGGTACAAGCTCGGGGACCCGTTCAACCCGGAGACACACGTCGGTCCCGTCATCTCCAAGCGCTCAAAGGAGACCATTGAGGAGCACATCCGGGATGCGCTGGAGAAGGGGGCTACGAACGAGACGCCGGAGAACACGACGTTCAAGAACCCGCCTGCCAAGGGCAATTTTGTGGCTCCCACACTCCTCACGGGTGTTACGCACGACATGAAGGTCATGAAGGACGAGTCGTTCGGGCCCATCATCCCTGTCATGCAGGTCAAGGACGACCGCGAGGCTGTGGAGAAGATGAACGACAGCGAATTTGGGCTCACGGCGAGTATCTGGACCAAGGACACCGAGAAGGGCTACCAGATCGCGGAAGATGTGGAGGCGGGGACTGTGTTTGTCAACCGTTGTGACTATCCTGCCTGGGTAAGTGCAGCTGCGCCCCGCGGCATCATGCGTGCTGTCCCCCACGGGCCGTTTAACCCCGTAATCTCACTGGTGAAGGATTCATGCTGACGACACTCACTCCTCTCCAGGACCTCGCGTGGACTGGGTGGAAGAACTCGGGGAAGGGCGTAACGCTAAGCCGGTTCGGCTTCGACCAGTTCGTCAAGCTTAAGAGCTACCATCTAAAGGACTATCCCAAATGAGGCAGCGCGCCTCCCTACTAAGTTAGTCGAGCGGACGGGCCCGGAATATGTAGTCACGTAATTGCATATACGAAGTACGAAGAAATGTCATGACGAAAAGGATGCGACCGGCAATCTGCGGGGTCCCGGATCGCGGCAACGGCAATGCGCGACCCGCGTGGACGAACGGAGGATTCGGCGGCCGAAAGCCTTAACGCCGCGAGGCCTAGCGCCGGATTCGGTGCGGTCCCTCGGATGGGCCGGAGGACGGGCGGCGGCATGCAACGCTAAGGGGGGAGCTCGGTAACGGGTCTTTTTCGTGTGGCGGCCATGTGACATGAAAGTTCCAACCTTGGGAAAACTGGGAATTTTTGGGGCCCTCTTTTTTTTTTTTTTTTTTTTTTTTCCAGAAGTGCCAATGCGACGCTTACCAACCGGACGGTTTTGGCTGGACGCTACCCTCTGACAGTGGAACGACTCGTCCTGGCGAAAGAGGGTCTCGGCCGCGATTAGGGCCTGGGGGAGATTCTGGGACATCCCGTGGGGGTTGTGGGCTTGGAAAGGGGGCGGGAAAAGCTTCGTTTGACGACGGCGAAAAGTTTTGCACTACTGTGAAGCTCTGAGGAGGTCAGACTGAGCACATCTCCTGAATAATGCGAGAAAACAGGGCACAAGCGCGGAATAATGTAGTGATGGTGTGCAGCCCTGCTGGTCAGACGACAGTGAAAAAGAACAAGGGTTTTCTCGGCAGGGGGGCGCGCGGTGGCGCCAAGGAGCTCCACTCCAGGATCCCGACGGGCTGGGCTGGGCCTGGTTCCGGCTTTTCCCTGGTGGGGCCCACATATCTGGGCGGAACAATTGGCCTGGGTCGCTTCCGGGAACTCCCCTCGAGATGACCAGGGGGGCAACGAGGGCGGGCGGCGGGAAGGCGCGATGTTCGGTTCTCCTTTTTCATGTTCTCTTGAGGCCAGGTTTCTTGTTTGAGGGTCCGTCCTTCCCCGCTTGGTCCCCCCGCCTTCCCCCTTTTCGTCACGGGGTCTATCATGCTGCCTAAGGACGACTTCGTCATCCCCCCCTTTCGCAGAACTGGCTTGCAGTTCGGGCTCCCATCGATGAGGGAGAGTGTAGTTTGTTTATGTTTATTCGGCGCGCGTTTCTGCGGGTCTCGTCCGGGTATCCACTACCGGGCCGCCGTGCACCCGAAGGGAAGAGGAAGTACCCGCACATGAAGTCACCGCCCATGTGAACTGAAGGACCCTCAGCTGCTCGCCTGCCGGAACCCACTCAAGGCCCGCGGATTGACAGGCGCGCCTTCCGGAAGGGGACTTTAGCGGCGGGTACCCCGTTTCCCGCAGCCAAGGGCCCCACGCTGGACTTCCAACTACACCTTTCTACCTGAGTCATCTGTTGCGGGACCCGCCGGTCTAAATTCGCCCTCCCGGCTTCGCCTCGCCCAGTCAGGGTGCGTAATCAGGTCCGAGGCCTGGACCGCCCCGGGAGAAAAATCCCCAATTCGCACCAGCGGGAGAAAAGCACCTTTTGGTCATATTTCCCCAGAACCAGCTCCTTACAAGTACCGAGTAGATCTCTCTTTTTCCCATCCCCCCGTTACATCTTCAAATTTTTGTCTCTCATTATCTCCAAAGCCATTTTTCATTTCAAACTCTACACCATTCAATATTCCCCCCACCATCTCAGGTAGCGCGTTTGTTTGACAGCTTGGGTCGCTGTCAAATGAACCTGCATTCGAGCTTTATTCCTTTCCCCCGGTAAGAGGCGAACCACTCCAACCCTCGGTCTCGGCGTGGCCGGGAAGCTCCGCGGATCCGCGAACTCCGGCGCAGCTTTCACACCTTCCAGCAGGCCTGAGGCACAGCTTCGAGTATCGTTCGATGTTTGCTGACAGCTTCCTCCTCCAGACTCACTCCCCATTAATCTAAATGCCCGCCCCCTACTCGTCGTTGTACCAGAACTTGATCCGCTCAGGATTAACAAAGTCTGTTACCTACGGTTACGCCCAGTCCGTCGTAGCCGTTTCCCACCCGCACCTCCTCAACGCACAGAACCGCCCCTCGTTCGCTCGCCGGCAGAGCAACCGCTTCAGCCGCCTTCACACGCTCCAGGCGCAGGCCGCGAACGCGTTCCACACCGAGAGGCAGTCACTCGCTAGCCTCTCCGACAAGCGCCATGATCGCTCTATAAATCACGGCGGGCTCGATGCCTACTTCGAGGCCCTGAAGAACCGGGAGGCGGAGGTCGAGGCTGAAGGAGAGGAGGAGGAGTGGACTCAATTTGAGTTCCAGAAGAGGATCGAGTGGAAGCCGACGCCCGCGTCTATCCTTGTTGGCGAGGGCAAGGCCGCCACCGATGTCGAGGCGAAGGAGAGCAACGAGGCGGCGCCCAAGATCAGCCCTGAGGAGGAAGCTGTCTTGGCGCACATCGACGCCGCGCTCGAGGACGCCATTCACGAACGAAAGCTCGCGGATGCTGTCGAGGAGGCGCTCGAGTCATCAGGCCAGCATAGGACCCCCGCGCTTGCTGCTACCGCGCCCGTGTCGCCGGGCCGCAGCCCGGGGCTCAGCAGGTCTCGGACGCCTGCCAGCATCGCGCGGACCGCCACTCCTCCGGTAGACCCGCTCTCGCAGACGTACGCCGACCACCTGCTCTCGCTCTCCGAGTCTGGCCGGTTCAGGGAGATTCCCCCGGTCTTCGAGGCGATGCTCGTCGCCGGCGTGACGCCCATAGCTCAGGCCTACAACGCTCTGCTGCGAGCGGCTATCCAGCTGTCGTCGGAGAAGAACGAGGTCGTCTCCAAGGCGCTGGACGTCTACGCTGACATGCTCCGGCGCAAGGTCTCGCCCGACAGCAACACCTACAACATCCTCGTGGACCTCCTGGCGAGCCGCTCGCTCGAGGTCTCTAGCCTGAAGAAGGCGCTCGAGGCCAAGCGTGTGCGGTACGGTGGCCTTGAGGAGTTTGGCAAGTTCATGCTCGCGTCTCATGAGCTGGAGTTTGCCATTCTCTGCGAGGACGATCGCCTCGACCTCGCCATGAGGCTCTTTGACTCGTCGGTTGTCGCGGGTAAGGCCGAATACGCCCCCCACACGTACAGCCAGGTCATCGGCGCTTGCGCCGCCGCCGGCCGCGTCGGGGACATGCTCCGGCTCTTTGAGCACATGGAGACGGCCGGCTCCGTCCCGATGGCCTCCATCTTCCCTGCTATGATCACGGCGTTTGCAAAGTCCGGGGATCTTGTCAGCGCCGTCGAGTGCTACAATGAGTACAAGGGCCTCGCCATTGCCAACGACCACGGTGAGCCCACCATGGAGGCCCGCGAGGACGCCATGGTTTACGCTTCCGTTGTCAACGCGTACGTGATATCCGATAAGATCGAGGGCGCGAAGAAATTCTACCAGAGGATTGTCGAGGAATACGGCGTGAAGGCTGCCGATATCAACGGCGCGCTCGTCGCTGGTGGCTTCGTCGACGGCCTGATCCAGCGTGGGATCTACCAGGAGGCTCTTCAGTGGGCGCAGTCCATCGAGGACGGCGTGAGGACTGAAACCATGTCTCGCGTCGCCATTGCCGCTGCCGACCAGGGCGACAAGGCTACCGCGGTCGCTGCCTTTGCCCAGATTCCCCTGGGGTACCCCAAGATTGCGGCGCCCTCCGCTGCTCTCCTCGCTCTTAGCGTGAGAGAGGGCGATGTCGCTGCTGCCACCCGGTACTGGAGCATCCTCAACAATCCCGCGCTCGAGCCCAACCGCGGCTTCATTGAGCCCGCCGTCATGTACGCAGTTGGTCTCATGCTGACCGGCCAGGTTGCCGAGGGCCTCACCCAGTCTGAGATCATGTTCGACAGGATCCGGGCTGCCGCCCAGCCTGGCGACCACCACCTCGCCGATGAGATCGACGAGGGTGTCGCTTACATCTCGCGGTTCATGGAGTCCCGTGGTATCACTGATCCCCGGGATACCGCGTCCCAGCTCTCGATCGTGTCTCCTTCGCCCTTCGTCAACTCGCCGTACGTGTCGACTCCCACCGTCAGTAGCTTTGACGACACCTTTGACCCGTACGCCCACAACACCGACTTTAAGGGCTCGTCCATGATCTCCGATGAGCTCGAGGGCTCGCACGGCCGCCGGGGCCGCCTGAACGAGGCGCTCGCCAAGTTCCGCAACATCCGCCGCTCTGGCCGCCACCCCCGCTACATCACCTACGCGAAGCTCATCTCGGCCGCGGCTCGTGAGGGCAAGTTTGACCTCTGCAACGACATCCTCGGCATGGCTCGGACCGACGTTCCCCTGCAGCCCCAGTATGGGACTGTCCGGTACGGCTGGTCCTCGATTCTTGACGCCATGATCGGTGCCTGCCTCAGCGCCGGCAGCCGCGGCATGGCCGAGAAGTACCACCAGGAGCTCCTCAGCATGGGCGCCACCCCCACCGCGAACACGTACGGCCTCTACATCACCACCCTGAAGGAGTCCGCCAAGACGTTCGACGAGGCTACCGAGGCCGTCAAGGTCTTCCACCGCGCGCGGGCTGAGGGCGTCGAGCCGAGCTCGTTCCTGTACAACGCGCTCATCGGCAAGCTTGGCAAGGCGCGCCGCATCGACGACTGCCTCTTCTACTTTGCGGAGATGAGGGGTCTCGGCGTCAAGCCCACGTCGGTCACGTACGGTACCATCGTCAACGCGCTGTGCCGCGTCAGCGACGAGAAGCTCGCGGAGGACCTTTTTGAGGAGATGGAGTCGATGCCCAACTACAAGGCACGCCCGGCGCCGTACAACAGCATGATGCAGTTCTTCCTCACGACCAAGCGCGACAAGTCCAAGGTGCTCGCTTACTATGACCGCATGCTGGCGCGGGGCATCGCTCCTACGTCGCACACGTACAAGCTTCTCATCGACACGCACGCCTCGCTCGAGCCCACCAACCTGGAGGAGGCCGAGGCCGTCATGGCCCGGATTCGCTCCTCTGGGATGAAGCCCGAGCCCGTCCACTACGCCTCGCTCATCCACGCCCGCGGATGTGTACTTCACGACCTTGAGGGCGCGCAACGGGTGTTCGATTCCGTCGTCAACGACTCCTCCGTGCACCTCAATGCCAGCATTTTCCAGGCTCTCCTGGAGTCTATGGTCGCGAACCACCGCGTCGCGGACACCGAGCCCATCCTGACGCTCATGCAGGAGCGCCGCGTGGAGCTGACGCCCTACATCGCCAACACGCTCATCCACGGGTGGGCGGCGCAGAAGGACATCTCCAAGGCGCGCGAGATCTACGACGCGGTCGGACGTGAGAGGCGTGAGCCGAGCACGTACGAGGCCATGACACGGGCGTTCCTCGCCGTCGAGGAGAGGGACAACGCGCAGGGCGTGGTCAGGGAGATGCTCAGCAGGGGCTACCCCGCTGCTGTGGTGAACAAGGTCCTCGAGCTGCTGGGCGGCGGTGAGGAGGCCGCTGCCTCGGCGTGAGGATCTTGACCTTCACGACGGCGTCTTCTTTCCTTTTGTACACATGTTTGCGTTTTACTCTCCCATCTGACTAATGATGATACCCGGGGGTCCTGAAACATAGAAAAAGGTACAAAATGGTCTTGTTTTGCTTGCTTGAGATTTGGGTCCGGTCCGGTCGATGGGAGGGTTTTGTTTACAAAAACTTTTTCTTTTACATTTGCATGGCGCTGCCCAAGCGCGATGTTGTTGCTTCTGTTCCTGTTTTCTGCTTAATGTTCTATTTTTCCTTATTTCTTTATAATCTGGCATTTCCTTTCTGTTGGTAGATATCGGTATGGCGTTTCGGTTCCAAAAGGGAGGCGCGAACATGAGGGGGAATCAGGGATTTCTGAAAAAAAAAAGGGGGGAGGGGGGAGGATTGGGAGAGGGAGGACTGGAGCGACGGGACTGTATCAAAAAACAAAAGATAGGACTCCTGGCAAAGGAGGAGGAGACAAGCGGATGGAACTCCACTCTGCATCTAGCGAAAGGATGTTCAGCTCGGGCTTTTTTCTGTCATGAGATGGTACGGCTTATAGAACGGGGGGTTTGGGGCGGTGTTTATTGTGCATCGGTTCCCCTGTTGGGGCTGTATTGAATATAAGTTCGAGATGGCACTCCAAACTTGGTCCATGGTCAACCTGTGATCGACTTGCTTGATATGGGTCAGATGGCCTCCGTCTGCCGGGGGACGTCGTTCGCTTGGACCTCCGTATGATGACTAAGACCCACCGCAGCTCCCGACGTCACAACGTGGGGAGCTCCCCGTGTTTCACCCGCTTCATCACCACCCGCCCCTCAACTCACCAGCTCCTCCCGCCCAACCTCACCGGCAAAGACCAGCCACAGCCAAGACTCCTCAAACCAGATCAACCTCGCCCCAGCCTCCAAAAATGCGGATACTCGTCCTACTATCCATCCTCTCCGCCGCCCTCGTAACCCACAGGACAGCAACCCACCACACCACACCCCCCCACGAAGGCGCCGTCCTTCTAACGGCCTCGTACGCCCTCGGCGCGGGGGCCCTGACCAACGTCCTCTGCGCCACCGGCGCGTATGTCGCCGCCGCTGTCCCGAGGGGGATGGAGTGCGAGGCGTGCGTGCCGTGGAGTATCGTCGCGGGTCTCGTCGCTGCACGAATGCACACTTTTGCGATTGGGGGGTGGGGCCAGGAGGGGAGGGCGTTTGCGAAGGAGGTTCCAGGGCGGGGGGTGAGGTGGTTGGTTGGCGGGCCGGAGAGGTGGTTTGAGACCTTTGATGCGGCGGGGGAGGGGCGTGGGCCTGTTAGGACGGTCAAGGTTGGGGACGAGGGAGTGGTGGCGGAGGCGGGGGCTGAGGCGGGGGTGGAGGTGGAGACTGAGCAGGAGCGGGTTGATCTTTAGGGGTTTGCGGGCCGGGTGTGTTCAACGGGGCTAGGCCCCTGGTTCGAAGGGCTTCACATACTAGTGCAGGGCAAGGAGGTTGCAGTCGCTGTCCAATAAACCCCTGGGGAATCCTGTCCGTCTGAACCGTATATAAGATAACCCAAACGCTATGACAAGCAACAAAGGAGATTTTCCCTTCCCTCCTGCTCCGAAGATGCCTACCCAACACCCCTCACCCAAGGTTAAACTCGCTCGCACCAACATTCGCCATCCTCCCCATCCGCATAAACGCCGCCCGCCCATCAACCACCTCCCCACCCTCGGCATTCGCCCCGCTCTCCTCCCTCGCCCTCTTCGCCCTCCCCGCCTTGGACGCCTTCCTCTCGATCCCGTTCCCGATGCCCCCCGGAGCCTCCCTCAGGCAGAAGCTCTTGGCCACGTGGCCCAGGTGTAGCGCCATCAGGTCAAAGTAGATCCTCTCCTCCTTGACGTGCGTGGCGTAAGCCCGGATGTGGGACTTGAAGCCGTTGCGCGCGAGCTCGAGACGCTTGCGGTCCTCGAGGAGGCGCTGCTCGAAGTGCAGCTGGAGGGACTCGGCCTTGTCGGTGTAAGACTGTCCGGCTTCGATCTTGGCGTGGGTTTCAAAGGGCAGCTCCATGGGGATGCCGAGGCCCTTTTGGAGGACCGTGTCGTAGGACTGCGGGGTCGGGGACGAGCCCTTTGAGCTTAGGAGGGAGACGTAGCCTTCTTCGCAGCCGGGGAGGAGGAAGACGACGGCGCGGCCGGCGCGGCCTGCACGAGCCGTACGTCCGATTCTGTGGATGTGGTCGGCGATGCTGAAGGCGGGGTCGAGCTCGATGACGAGGTCGACGGAGGGAATGTCGAGACCGCGGGACGCGATATCCGTAGTGATGAGCAGCGCCGGGTCCTTGGAGTCCGCAAACGACTTTAGCGTCGCTGTCCGGATCGGCTGCGAGAGAGATCCGTGAAGCCTATGGAGCCCGATGCTCTGGTTCGCCGCAGAGGTAACGTACGCCGCGGGCGACACCGTCGTCGATGTAAGCGACCTCTCATCAGCCGCATTCTCCTTCGCCTCCTTCGTCGGCGCCCTCAGCAGTTCAAAGTGGAAGTCGACCGAGTCGGCGCACGATATGAAGACGATGGCCTTCATCACGGAACCCTTCCTCGCAAAGGCAAACTTGAGGAACGAGATGAGCGTCACAAGCCGCAGCTTCGCCGGCGCGACTATGTACGACTGCTTCAGCTGCGCCGGCGCCGAGAATTCCTCCTGCTTGGCGCTCTCCTCCGCCTTTTCGTCCTTGGCCGCCTCGATGTGGACCGCGTCCTTGAGACTCATGTCGCCCAGCTTCTGTACGCTCATCTTCATCGTGGCGGAGCAGAGAACAGTGATTCGCCGGTCGGGGAGCTGGTCGAGCGGCGCGCCGTCGTAGGCCTTTGTCGCGACCTCGGCCTTGCCGAGCTGCGAGATGACCTTTTGGATATCGTCCTCGAACCCGAGCTCCATCAGCCTGTCGCCCTCGTCGAGGATCAGCCACCTGACCGTGCTCAGCTTTAGTACTTTGGTGTTTTGTAGGTGGTCGCTGAGTCGACCGGGTGTCGCAATGAGGAAGTTGACGCCCTTCCGTATCCGCGCCTTCTCCGCCTTCTTGGATTCTCCTCCGATGACGGGCGACGCGACGAGCCACGGCGTCGACTTTAGGAGCTGTGACATGACGGCGTACGTTTGCTTGGCCAGCTCGCGCGTGGGCGTGAGGACGATGCCGAAGATGCCCGAGTCGCGGTGGATCTTGGTGCTCTTGCTGAGGGCCAGAACCCGCTGTAGCATGGGGAGGACGTACGCCAGCGTCTTTCCGGAACCCGTCTCCGCCTGGATGAAGGCGTCGTTGGTGGTGTTGACCATTATCGGCACCGTCTTCTTCTGGACAGCCGTCGGCTTCTCGACGTTCATCTTGGCCAGCTCGGCGACGAGCCTGTCGGAGAGACCGAGGGCCTGGAAGGAGTCCTCCGCCAGCGGGGCATTGGACGGTTGGGCCTCCTCCGCCTCGGGAACCTCCTCGTCAAACTTTGTAACAGCCTTGGGGTTGAAGGAGAAGAGGCTCGAGGTAACCTGCCGCGGCGGCCTGTTGCCCCCCGCGCCCTCCTCTCCCCTCCCCGCCTTATGTCCGGGCGGCTTGCCCCCCGGCGCATCGACCCGTATCCTCTTCACCGGCCTCTCGTGGCCCGCGTCATCCCCCGCCTCCTCATCCACCTCCTTCCTCCTCGCCGCCGCGGGCGGCGCCCTCGGTGCGGACCCGGATCCCTTGAGCGACTTCTGCGCCTTGACGCGGTCCCGCCAGCTCCCACCCGTCACCTTCACCCTGGGGGTCCGGGGCTTGAGCGGGGCGTCCCCAATCTCGAAATTTAGAACCATGCCATCGTCGGCCATTTTTGCGGCGCCGTCTCGGTCGAGATTTTCCGGGTTGCTAGCGATCTCGATTTGGCGGGGCCTGGAGCGCAGTTGGTCTTGATTGAGTTGGGGAAGAAAAAAAAGATGCTTATCGCGATAAGATTAGATAAGCGCTAGTGTGGGATCTATTGGGAATAGTGGGGAGCCGGTGCTCGAAGGGCCTTTCTTTCCGCAAGTACGGGGTGCCTGCCTGGTAGATGCGCGACAGAATGCGGGCAGGAGTGAGCAGCGGAACTCAGGTGGTAACTGGTCTCGTGACCCCGAAAAGGTACAGATGCAGCTCCCGAGCAAAGCTTCGGAGCCTCGTCCAGACTCGATTGCTCGTCTACTGCAAATTCCGACGATGGGCGTGATAGAGCCCACGTCGTGCCCCCATCGCCGCGTAACCGAGGGACGTCGGTAGCCCAGCTGTGCTGCGCGGCCGTCCTCCAAACTTCGCCGTACAATCCATCACAACAGCTTCGTCCCCACAGCGCCGGCCCCAGAATTTCGTTTTCTCCCCCCCCCCCCCCCCCCTCCCCGGGGGCGACACCGCGCCATGGCACTGCCGCTAGCCTCTCCCACCCTCCATCTCCCAAACTCGTGACCTGACAATGTCGGCCCTCCGCCTCTCTCGAGCCGTCCGCGCCGCCACCACAGCCCTCGGAACCCCGATCGCCGCCCGTCCGGCCGCGCCCTCCATCTCCATCCCCGCGACACCGCGGACCACCTCGCGACCCGCGTCCGGCTGCAGCACCCCGCGCAGGAGCAAGATGCCCGAGACGATCCCCCAGACGCCCATCCGCGTCCTCCGCACCGTCGATGCCCTCCGGGGCTGGCGGGACCCCCACGTCCACACCCACCGCCTCGTCGCCCTCGTCCCCACCATGGGCGCCCTCCACGAAGGCCACCTCTCCCTCGTCCGCCGCGCCGCCCGCGAGAACCACCACGTCGTCGTCAGCATCTACCTCAACCCCGCGCAGTTCGGCGCCTCGGAGGACTTTGCGTCGTACCCCTCCACCTGGGCCGCCGACGTCGCCGCGCTGGCCAAGCTGGACCGCGAGCTGGCGGACGATGGGTCGAATCTCGGGCGCGTGTCTGCCGTTTTCGCGCCGAGTACGTCGGAGATGTACCCCGAGGGGTTCCCGGGCCAGGAGGTTGATTCCAAGGGGAGCTTCGTGACCATCACCCCCGTCGCCGATGTGCTCGAGGGCCAGTCGCGGCCCACCTTCTTCCGCGGCGTCGCGACGGTCTGCATGAAGCTGTTCAACGCCGTGCGTCCTGATAGGGTTTACTTTGGGCAGAAGGACGCTCAGCAGCTGGTCGTCATCCGCCGGCTCGTCCGCGACTTCCTCCTCCCGATAGAGGTTGTCGGGGGTGAGACGGTCCGCGACGCCGACGGCCTGGCGCAGAGCTCGAGGAACGTATACTTAGGTCCGAGGAGACGCGCCGTGGCGGCCGTGATGAGCAAGGCTCTGCGTGAAGCAGAGGAGGCGTACAACTCTGGCCAGACGAGCCGCGACGCCCTCCTCGGGCGCGCAAACGCCGTTTTGGACAAGGTGTTGGCGGAGCAGAAGGCGATGCCGCCGTCCAAGAGGGCGTTGTACGAGGTCGACTACGTGTCTCTCGCTGACCCGGAGACGATGCTCGAGATGGACGGCGTGCACCCCGTCAAGGGCGCGATCCTGAGCAGCGCGATCAAGATGCTTCCTGCTGAGGAGCCTGCCGAGGGGGAGGATCTGGGGCATGGCGGTGGTCCGGCCGTGAGGCTCCTGGACAACGTCTTGCTCCTGCCAAAGACGATCTGAGGTTGCAAGTGTGAGCATGGATATATGTAACTACTAATGACACCGGTGTAACACCTAAATGACGGTTTTTTTTTTCTTCTTGCACCTGAAATATACTAGCTAGCAAAGTCCCTCCTCTTGGATATAACTCAACCCGCTCGTGTACGAATAATGCCAACAACCCCGAGACAACAACAATGTTGAAACCCCCCCCCCCCAAAAAAAAAAAAAAAAAAAAAAAAAAAAAAAAAAAAAAAACCCAACGCAAGGGTATACCAACAAGAGAAATCTACAAGTTCGCCCTCGCAGCCAAGGACCCCCTCCTCGCCTCCCTTCTCTTCCTCTCCAACGCCATCGCATCCTCGACACTCAGCCGATGCGGCACCTTCTTCCTGTCCTCCTTCGCCTCCGCCAGCAGCCCCGCCCCCAACTTATCCGCCAGCCTCAGCACCCGCGTGCTGACCGTCGCGCCGTCGCGCCTATTCTTCCCCTCGCGCCGGCACGCCGCGATGCGCTCCGTAAAGCCCCACAGGCGGCCTTCAGCCAGGAGGGAGCCATCAGAGCCGCGGGGGAGGCGCCACTCTGGCGCGAGGCGGAGGCGCGGGGGGACCTTTGGTGTCCTGGAGGATACGACTTGGACGATGCCTTCTTCTTCGAAGCGCTGGAAGGAGTTTTTGATGGTTTCCTTGTTGACGGCTTCGAAGTAGCTGAGGTCACCCTGGTGGTAGAGCGTCTTGCCGAGCTTGGGAGTTCGTTAGCTTTAGAACGGAGTCTTGGGTGAGCTGTCAGTGTAAGGGAGGATAAGAGGAACACAAACCAACTGGGCGCTGTTCTGTGCCTTGGCCACCTCGACCCATACATCCTCCGTCTCGTCCTTGGCCGGCGACAGCCCGAGTATCGAAACGGCTGCCAACCAACTCGCCTCGATAAACGGCCAGATCAGGAAGCAATAGAAGTCGTAATTCTCCCTCCCAGCCCTCCGCTCCTCATCAGACAAGCCCACCTTCACAATGCCCCCGGCCTCATCCCTTTCCAGCCTAATAATCCCATCCGCCTCGAGGCCCGACAGCGTCTTTCCCAAGTTCGCAACGAGGCCATCGCCAGAGAAGATGAACTCGCCCCGGAACAGCGATGACAGGAAGAGAACCTGCTCCAGCAGCTCCGCGTACGCAATGTCCTGGACCGCCGCGCCGCCGCCCCTCTTAACGCGGGTGTACATTGCGGCGCTGACGATGGCCTCGGACACGAAGAGGTGGATCGTCATGTTGCGGTAGAAGGAGAGCTGGAAGCGGTCCACGGCGTAGTACGTCGGCTCCGGGAGGCCCTCCACCACGCCCACGAGGTCCTTGCCGAGTACGTCGAGACCCCGCTCGACGATGTCCGGGAGCGGCGCGCTGCCGAAGTGCGCTACGCGCCCGCCCTTGGCGCGGACGCGGCTCGTTAGCCACTCGACGCGGCGGATGAGCTCGCCTTTGCCGACGCCCCGGCCGCGGAGGGTGAGGAGGACGGTGCCGATGAGGGCCGTGGGCATCACTACTGATACGTCGTTGATGTCAGAGAGGACGCGGTAGCCTAGCGTCCGAAGGAGCTTCTGCCGGGTAGCGGCATTCTCAGGGGTCCGGACCTCGAGCTTGAACTCGCCCGGGCTCACGCCCATGCGCGTGAACTGGTCATTGATGAAGCCGCGGAGGCTCCACGGCTCGTGGAACCGCACGTCGACCCTTCCGAGGCGCAGTGAGAGGACGGATGACCCGTCGGTGAGGAAGTCGGCTAGGTTCTCTTTCTTCTTCGGGACGCCGAGGAGCTCGGTGACGTAGCCCTCCGTCTCGATGACCTTGTCGTACTGCGTGCTGACCGGGCATATGATGGCATCCTCAACGCGCCCAGATAGCAGGCTGTCTAAGATGAAGCTCAGGATGCCAAACTTGGGCGGGAGGAGCTTGCCCGTGCGCGACCTCCCACCCTCGATGAAGCACTCAAAGTTGTAGCCGCCCTGCAGTAGGGTATCAATGTACGACTGCACAAGCGTAGTGTAGAGCGTGTCGTCGCCAAAAGACCTCCGTATCCACATGGCGCCGGCGTGCTGCAAAAACGACCCCACGACGGGGAAGTTGAGGTTCTCACCCGCGACGACCGTCGGCAGCGAGAGCCCCAACCTGTAGCAGATAACCTGCAGAGAGACGTAATCCACATGCGACCGGTGGCACGGCAGGAAGATGATGCTCTGCTTCTTCCTCTGCGCCTCCTCGGCGACGCGCCTCAGCCGCACGACCTCCTCGCTCGAGACGTGGATGCCCTGGTGGTACGCGCGCAGCGTCAGCTGCGTGCAGAGGTAGTATGCGCCCCGGATGAAAGCCTTGCTCTCGAACTTGCAGATCATGTTGTCCGTGAGCTTCTCGGCGACCTGCTGCAGCCCGGCCTCGATGGCGGCGAGCCGGTGCCCGCGCCGGGCGGCGTACTCTGGGTCGTCTCTCCGGAGGAGACCCTCCTTTTCCTCGACGGCGACGCGGCGCTCGGCGAGCTCGGAGATGTGGGATTGGAGGAGGGGCGCGGAGAGGACCATGTTCTTCATGTTCTCGCTGAAGCCCTGGTAGAAGACGGGCTGGCCGATGATCTTGTCGTAGGCGCGCCATCCCGTGCCGGAGACGTAGAGGGAGACTTCGCGGAGGAACCTGTGGGGGACGATGGCCGTCAGGGCAAAGCGACAACGCAAGGGGCGTGATGGGGTTAGATCAAGGGAGGGGGAAAGGGGGAGGGGCCTTACTGCAGGGGCTCCGAACGGAAGCGCACGGCGTTCTTCATGAGGGCGTGCTCCTTCTCGCGCTCCCGCGACTCGACGAAGCCGCTGGGCTGGAGGGTGATTTCATCGCCGCGGATCTGCAGGTCCGGTGCCGTGTCCGGCGGGTCGTCGCCGTTGGTCGCCATTGTCGTGTAGGCTTTGGTAACGTGGTGACGCGGTATCACGGGGTTCGAGACAATGACGCGCTCAGCGATCTCGGGCTAGCTAGAGAAGCTGGTGGCAGCCAGGTCCCATGGCAGGATTGCACCGCCGAGATGGGAGGGTTGGCAGGAGCTGTCTCGAGATCGCGGGCGACTCAGATTGGTCCGAGGAGTCGAGTCGGGGCGTCGCCAATGGCGTGGCGTGGTGCCGATCGAAGCCGAGAGCGTCGACCTGGTTCGGGATCCACAAGTGGGTTTCGGCAGCATGTGGAGGTGGCGGGCGCTATGGCCACCCCCGGACTGGCACAATGTACCAAAGGGATGGTGACTAAGCATTTCTTTTCTTTTTGTTCCCTCGCGACAGCTGAACCTTGTCCAGCATGACGACGAACGGCACGCTTGCAGACAATCCTCACCCGAGTCCACATCCGCCAACATGACGACAAGTACACCCCAGCCCGCCACCCAGGCGCTCCTCGCCCGCGCCCACTCCCCCGACAGCGCAGCCCGCATCTTCACCGAAAAGATCCAGTACAGGCCCCTGCTCCTCCGGCCGTCCTCCCCGCCGCCCGCCACCGCCCGCGACGCCCGCCGCAAAGCGCGCGACACTGCCAAACTCCGCAAAAAGCAGAAACCAGCGCCCCTCTCCGCACGTGAGCGCCGACGTCTGGAATTGTACGATTTACCCCGCGAGCAGGCACGATATGCGCTTTTCGAGCCTCTGAATGGGCTTTGGCTGGGGTACATACGGGAAGTCCTCGGGAACGATGTGTACAGGGGGGGCTCGGACGCCGCGCAGAAGCTCACGAGTGCAGACTTCCATGGGGCGGAGGTGGAGGTCTCGAGGAGCGGTTGTGTGAGCAGGGTCGGCGTCCGGGGCATCGTGATCAAGGACACGCGGTTCGTGTTTGAAATCATCACCCGGAGGAATAGGGTCAAGACGATACCCAAGGAGGGGACTGTTTTCAGGATCATAATACCAATTGAGAAGGCGAATGCGGCGGGGGAGGAGGGCGAGGGGGAGGGCGGTGCCGTGACGGAAGACTTTGTCTTTGAGATACACGGGGACCAGTTCCTCTACCGGGCGGCGGACCGGGCGAGCAAAAAGTTCAAGTCGCACGTCTTGAAGGGCCTCTGAGCATTTCACTCTCGGTTGTCTTTTACTGGTTTGGCGTTTGGGAATTCCCTAGATAGATCGGAAGGGAGAGCCATCTCGGGACATGATGATCAATCGGATGGATGAATGACACATGCCGGCCGGGAAATGGGCCAGGCCGCGTTATATGCTGGATCTCATGGTCATGAGTGACGACCTCCAGCGGAGCACTGAGCGGGTGGATCATCGGTCTCGAAACACGTTCAGGGCGGTCAAGTGAGGAGAAGACCAATTGCACATGCTCTCCTGCAACCGGCAGATCGTCGATGGCTAACTCCGCTCCAGCTTTGTCGCAGCTTGGCCGCTTGGTAAACCAACTGACCAACGGATCCTACCTTGACCGTCAGCACCAAGCCCAGTACAAAATTGAACGTAGGAGGCAGACGCACCTCGGTGTACTGTGCCTCGCGTGATGAGACACGTGATGCGCACGGCGCTCAACATCCCACACCATCATATTCCCCCCACCTGCCACGACCTCATCCTCCAAAGAGGAGTGGCTTCTCATCCTCTGCAGGGACGCAGCTTGGGATCCCGCCCAGATCTCCCAAGACGGGATGGGCACGATGCTCCTGGCCGCACAAAGCCTACCACCGACGCCCGCGATGGGGCAGCCCAAGCTACTCGAGGACGCGCACCTCGGTGGGGACGGGGGAGTGTCTTGTACTCCCGCGGTGGACATGTCGGGGAGGCGACACGAGCCCCTCTCTCCATCCGTGTCACTTCCCTCGTGAAGTCCAAGAACCCCGCGTCGGGTGACTCGACCCCATTCGTCGCAATGTCGGCAGCACCAACGACGTTGCAATGCCAATCGGCGAGCAGGGGTTACGAAAACGGTCAAGTCCTCCGACAGTCGTGCCAATCCCCCGAGGTCTCAAGTCACCCGCAGCCACCATTTACAACTCTTCCCATTGGCCACATATCCTCTCCTCGAGCACATCACACGGATCCTCGGCTATGCCAAGCCCCTCCCATCCCCCCGGCGCGGGAAGACAATCAACCGTGGGTCTGGAAGATCCACAATCCCACGCAGACATGTTTGATCTGGGGCGGGGAGAAACGCACATACATCCGGATGACACTTCCTTGGGCGAGGGTTCTGACCGGTCGCTTTCTGGCGGGCCTCCAAAAGGAGCGCCGTTCGTCCCGTCTGGCCTTATCCCCGAAGGTCCAGCGACGTCCGCCATCCTCCCCGACTATCAACTTTGTGACACGGCGGGTTTGTCTTTTTTCACCGCCCTATTCGCGCAACCATGGGCGTCTTATCGAAGATGTCGGAGATGGGGATGCTCTCCGAGCTCGCTGAGCTGGACCTCTGGGCGCGCGCCTACGAATTCCGGTGGGCCATTGCTCTCGCCGGCCTAGGCGTCTATGTCCTGAGGAAACTCCGGGAGTACTGGCGCCTTCGCCGCTTCAAGGGCCCATTCGGGACGGGCTTCTTCGGCCTGTGGCACACCCGGGCGCTCCTTAGCTGGAGATCCCACATCAAGTACAGGGAGGTCACGGACGCCTACGGTGGGCGCGCTTCGACCCCTCGACCTACATTGCGCTGGTTCCTATTTGCTAATCTCGTCCTTGAATAGGGTCCCTCGCTAGGATTGGGCCCAATGATCTCACGACGTCTGATCCCGAGCTGTGGATGCACATGAGCGCCGTCCGGTCGACTTACAGCCGCGCGCCGTGGTACTTCATGGGGACGCGTGTTCAGGGCGGCAAGGACAACGTCTTCAGCCAGGTAGATGAGGAGAAGCACAAGAAACGCCGCCAGCAACTGGCCCCCGGTGTACGTCCATCCCCCCGCCTCCACTGGCCCCTTGGCGCGGTCCGTTCCCCCTAACACACTCAACCGACGAACAGTATTCTGGAAAGGACAACGAGGCCCTCGAGAGTTCTATAGACATCCACATCGCCGAACTCATCAACCTCATCCGCAGGAAGTACCTCTCCACGGAAACCACATATAAACCGGTAGATTTCGCAGAAAAGATCTCTTTCATGACCCTCGACGTCATCAGCCGCATCGGCTTTGGCGAGCCCTTCGGCAGCCTCCTTGCCGACCGCGATGTCGACGGCATCTGTGACGCGGGGAACAAGGGGCTTCCCATAGCCAGCTACGTCCTCAGCCTCGGCCTCACGCATGTTGTGCACTCCCCTTTGATCTACCCCCTCGTAGGTCCAAGCGAAAAGGACAAGACAGGGATGGGAAAGCTGGCGGCGAACGCGAGGAAAGTGGTCGAGAAGCGCCTAGAGAAGGGTGTCAACGCCGCTAAGAAGACGGACATGATCTCTCGTTCATGAAGCACGGCCTGGACAAGGAGGAGCTCATCACCGAGGCATGTCTGCAGGTAGTTGCAGGCGCGGACACGACTGCCGCGACGCTAAGGGGCACGATGCTCTACATCCTCTCGCACCCTCGCATCTACGCGAAGCTCCAGAAGGAGATGGACACCGCGCTGGCAGGCGGCCTCGCGGATCCCTTCTCGGTCGTCGTCCCTGACTCCGTGGTCCGCAAGATGCCGTACCTCCAGGCCATTATCAGGGAGAGCATTCGAATCCACCCTCCCGTAACGGACGAACTCCCAAAGGTCGTGCCCCGCGGGGGACAGACGGTTACGGTCGACGGGGAGCCCATGTACCTCCCTGGAGGCACAAACGTGGGCATCGCCACACTGGGCATGTTCCGGCGGCGGGACATCTTCGGCGACGACGTGGACTTGTTTAGGCCCGAGCGGTGGCTCCTTGAGGAGGACGAGACCAAGCTGGCTGTGATGAACCGGACGGTCGACCTGGCGTTTGGGTACGGCAAGTACCAGTGCCTGGGAAGGCCCATTGCGCTGACGGAGATTGGAAAGACTATCTTTGAGGTAAGTCGGGAAACCCTCTACTTGTCTTTCCCCCTTTCCCTCTATGCCCCATAAGGTATATAACTGCGTAGTCCCCTCGCTGACTTTGATTAGTTGTTCCGGAACTTTGACTGGTGCATCGCGAACCCCGAGCAACCGTGGAAGGAGATGAACTGCGCGGGACTTTTCGTCCACGAGGACATGTTTTTGCTTGCCACTGAGCGGCGCGGGACTAACCAGTGAGTGACGAGGGCACGCGCGTGTTTTTGTTTCTGGCATGTATTCAAAGGAATGGTCCCAAGCGTTCTGGACTTGACGTCACTTGGTGCAATGTGCTGCGATGGGCTCGTGGAAGCATCACAGCTGGAGTTGTCACATAGGGAGATGCTGGGAGAAGGCAGTCCCGCAGCGGCTTTCAAGAGATCGGGACCCTGGGTCAGTGAAAAGAAAGGAAAAAAAAAAAAAGTCTAAAGCATCACGTCCTGGAACTTCCGTCGTTCGTGGAATAGATTGAATTATCATGAACTATGAAGCCGTAAACGTGATGGGCATAGCGAACGGTCCATATCGGCCGGACAGGCCAAACCCTTCCGGACTATGTGGTTAGATGCCTTTCGTTCCCTTTTGATGTCGATGCCCATATTGAATCGATATCGGCTGCTCCTGTTCCTGCATGTAGCGAGCAGCTCGAGAAACCTGCTGAAGGACGGCTCTTCTTCAGACGCGGACCTAGCCGGATAACATCCCCGCCTGCACCTAGCCACTTCACACGATGGCAATGAAACTCCAACCCCTCACTTGAAACCGCTCTCACTCTTGATACTGACCCCGTCCTCGCCCTTGATAGGGACCCCATCCTCAGCCTGCACCTGACCACCATTGCTGCCACTACCCACAGCCGAAGCACTACCCTGGAGCTTTTTCTTAGCCTTCTTCCGCATCTCCAGCAACATGTCAGTGGGAGACTCGGGCGCCCGCGGCTCCGCAACGGCCTCCCCCTCCCCATTGCCCGGATCCTCGGCCTTGCGCTTCCGGCCGCCCCTCCCGCTCTTGGGTTTGGGGGTGCCCGTCGCGGCGTCGGCGCTGCCGGGCGTCTCCCCCCCGTCGGCGGCCGCCGTGAGCTTGCGGCGGATGCGACCCCAGGTGACGCGGGCGGAGCCGTCCGTCATGCCTGCGAGCTTGGCGAACTTGTCGTAGTCGAGCTGGACCTGCGGAGTGGTTCCTAGGTCAGCTTCGTGGTGGGCTTCAGAGCTCATGGTGCTCCGGGGGGGGTTGTTGTCTTTTGGGCTGGTGGTCCGTCGTGGCCTTGCAAGGTCTGGCTGGGCCTGGTGGGGGTCAAGTACGTACGTTCAGATCCTTGATGCAGAGCATGGCGAAGCCGAGGAGCTCGACCTCTCGGGCACTCAGGGTGGTCGAGGCCTTTGCGTTGGGAGTCCCAGCTGGGGTGGACATCTTTGATGTCGTTTCAAAAAGTTGCCGTGATGAGACGTCGTGAGAGTATGTGCTTGATGCAAAGAGATTGTGCAGAGTGTTGCGTTGAGATCTGGAAGTTGTGGAGATGAGAGTGGATAGAGGCGCTGCTCGTGATTCAGGAAGGGTCTGAGTAAACGCGGGGGCCCAAAAGAAAAGCTTGAGTTGTGGGGGTTGAAGATGGGTTAAGTTGAAGGAAAGGGAAACGTCTTCACTGGGTGGATTGTGAGGTTGGGGAAGGAGGAAGAGGATGGTTCGAGACGGGGGATGTTTTCGTGGCGAGAATGGGGGAATGACGAGGGGCTTCTCCGTTGGCTCCTTTCTCGAGTCACAGAACTGCCATCTCTTAGCGAAAGGGAAGGAGCCAAGAGGAATGGGTATGTATAATGCGTTGAAACGTCCATGACGCTTCCATTCGCCGGGGCCCTTTCCCTTTTGGCGTATTTCCGGGAACCGCCAGACAAACTCCGTTTACCATATTATTGTTGAGACGGACTATTCTTTTGCTAACAGGGGGCTACTACTGCATAACAAGCAGCATTTGAGAAAGTGGTGGGGTTTCCGGCCCAAGATATCTGGATCGATGTTGGCGCATGTGCCGTCGCTTTTACTCTTTTGGATCAGAAAGTCTCAAAGTGCCGCCGAAACATGCCATGGGACATGGAATTCAATACATACGTCTTTCCAAGTTTTTCATATGACTGTTATTGAAACATGAAGGACGGCTAGATGACGCCAGGTGCATAGTGTAGCGTGCTATACTCCATGTCCTCGTTAGCGTGGCGCGGTGATTCAAGAGCGTCTTCGGATGAGAAGCGATTACATCCATTTCCCACAACAAAGCTCTACCATGCCGCACGTTCCTGCCTACCGTCACTTGGTAAGCAAGATGGTACCGTTCTCTTATTCACGCTGCAGAAAAAAGAGGGGGGGGGGGGGGGGGGAGAAGACAAAGACTTGTGTTATCAGAAAGTGAACCCTTCGGCGCAGGGAGAAAAGCCACCGGGGGGGAACTTAGCATATAAGAGGAACAATAGTCGCACCTACTGTAATGATATTCCGACAGTAAAGTCTTGGTTACCGGTAAAGCATGGGTGTACTCTTTCGGCTGAGGCTACGGGAGCGCCAACGTCCACTTGTCGTGGAGCGCAAGTCCGCACCTCGGAGACTCGAAGCCGGTGAACCCGCAAGACTAGATGGGGCTAACACGTTAGATTCTCAAGATATGTCCATGGCCACTCCGATACAGCCTGCAAGAAGCACCTTCCGTAAAAGGAAAACGAACAAAGTACAATGCGGTCAGCTGAGTGACCATACGTCAGGCCCGTTCAAGTCATCGCGTGACTAGGCATCGAGACCAACTTGTCCTGAAGAGGTACACGAGGCGTTTGGACCAAGGTTGTCGTTTCGGACGAATACCACCAAGGTGGTGACATCTGTACCCTCCCGCCGTTATTCTGCAGCGACGCGACTTGGCGGGCCGTGGACCCCGGTCGCCGGCCCCACTGCGGGGACCCCGAGCGCCGGACCGCATATATTGGATGTAGTTCGCCTCCGGTCGGAACCGATGGGATCTTCTTAGTCTGGGGAGAAAAGCCACTGCGAGTAGCTTTCACGCCTATGGGGGCTAGGTATCTGAAACGTTTTGCGGTCGTAGCAAGGTGTATCTCGCCATTCACGACGCGGGACTCGGGAGGGCGTGATTGACCTGTTCGGCGGCAGGCCTGCAATGAACAAGGTGCACCCCAAACATCAGGACGAGGCGACTTTGTGTTTTCCCTATGGGACAAGAAGCATCGAATGGAGTTCAAGGTGCTGTCATTCTCTTCGTCAGGGTATCATCGAGACCTGCTCGTCGAGTGTCTTGTGCACCCTCCCGCGGGCTTTCCGACTTCACCGGCTGTCCCGCTAATTTCACAAAGACACGAACGCCTCGCATGCATCCATTTCCCGAAAGTCTCAGTGCAAACAGAGCCCAGTGTAGTAAGAACGACCTGATAGATTGGCCCGTACATCCGCCCCAACGCCGCGCTACGCAACACTACTCCGCACCCCAGCCCCAGCCCCAAGCTCAACGCCGCCCGGCTCCGGGCCGGGGAACAGGAACGCGGGGGCGACAGCAAGCATTGACACCGGCCGTGGCGCGTCGCCCATCCCGACGCGGCTTGCTGCCGATTTCTCGCGGAGGAGCGTGAGCCTGTTTGCAGATGCAGTCAGTCCCCGCCGGTCGCGTGACAGCAGGGGAGGGCGGCGTACTCTGCTTGTGACATCCCTGGGAGGGCGGAGCTTTCGTGTCTAAAGTCGAAAGGTGCAGACTGCCACGGTCAAGTTAGACTGAGTTGCTTTGGGGATCGGCAAGTAGATGTGCAGGGAAAGGGGACTCACGATCTGAATGTCTCGCCGCTTATCCCGCCTCATGCGCGTCCGTACCCTGCCGTATAGCGTTCTGACATTGTCGCCAAGATTTATTCTGAGCAGCGGCGAGAGGGACGAGTCTCGTAGGTTCAGGGACCGGATATCGAAACTATGTGTGCTTCGCCTCGACATGTTACGGGAGTGGACGTGGTTGGCCGGGCGGGTGTTGCACTCTTCAGGTATATCATTCGAGGCGTGTTGGTCTGGAAATTGCGAGGGGGGCGGGGTATGGCGCTTCTTATAGTGCGAAAATCAGGACAATGAAGCGAAGTAAGATACTGATTGAAAGGAGGATGTGAGACTGTTCCGCTTGTCGGTGACAACCGTCTAAATCAACAGCGTCAAAAAAAAAAAAAAAAAAAAGCAAATACCACGTTGGAGAACAAGTGCCAATACCAGGTGTCCACCGTTGAAAGGACCGAGCAAACGGGACCCCGGGATTGATATACGCTCCCTCCCGGCTCATGCGCGCGCCCGAACCCAACCGCAGAGCACCGACCCCACGGCCAGCCCCCTTGCCTCTCTTCTAGGAACGCGGCCACGAGGCGATGGAGAAAGCGCTGGAATGCAGAGCGTGCTGATCCAATCCGCTGGCAGCCCAATGGGCGCAGGCCCCGGGCGTCGCAAGGGAGGGACAAGGTGCCGTGACCCCTATCCCAATGATATAGATCGCTTGGAGGGAGAGACGAGGTGCAGGTGTGGGAAGATGACGGGGCGCGACTGGCCGCCACTATGAGCCTCATGAGCCAAGGCGCAGCCGCTTGCGAGGCCGAATAGCGGTCGGGGTTTGGGGCCTCTGCGACTCCCTTGCAGGTGGGCTGGCACCGCAGCTGTGCGACTGGAGATGGTGCCTATTCGGGTGTGTAAGTGAGGGGTCCAAGGGCGGGTATGCGCTGGGCCGAAAAAGTAATACTCGAAAGCGTGGGATTCGCTGGCCGTGGCAACGGTAGCCGGATGTCGCTCGGTCGTTGGCTGGAAAGCAGCTAAGTCGGGCGTGCATCCATTCCAGTGTTTAAAACCTTGTTTCGTAGAGCAGGGCTCAACGCCGTTCTACCTAGGCCATGAGACTGAAAAAGGGGCTCCCCTTCTCCCGCTCTATATACTCCCGCACAACCTTCAGACCGCCCGGCGAAAGCACGCTCTCCCCCGGCTTGAGCACGTCTCCTCTATCCATCGGCCCCGCCCGATCACCGTCCAGCTCGTACAATCGCCCATTCCTGTGCGACTTGACGAAGCAGACGCAGTGGTAGAGGACGTCGTCCTCTGGGTTCTCTGGGGCTGCGGAGGTGCCGTCGCGGGCTACCTTGTTGTAGGCCTCTTCGAGCTCGTTGGAGGTTTCTAGGACGCTGTTGCGCTTCGGGGGTGGCAGGGAGGAACAGGAGGTGCAGAGGCGACCGAGGGTGGTCTCGGGTCCTGTCGTTGTTAGCGGGGATCCCGTCGCCTCAATCAGGTGGTCTGGAAGCCGTACCGATCAGAGCACGAGCCTCTCCGCTCATCAATGCGTGGAGGATGGCGTAAAGCCCGCAGGCGTTCTGAATTGTCTGCTTCAGCCAGAGAGCATTGCCATTGTCCTCATCAGGCCCATACTCCCCGCGCTCCCGACACTCGGCATCCCTCTTGGCTTCGTAATCTTCGATGGTCGGGAACACGAGCACTAGCGCCACGGCAGGGTGATCAAGGTGCGACTCGTCAAGAGACCAAACGTCTTCGAACTTTAGAGAGTCTGAGGCGCCGAGGTGGCTGATGAGCTTGTTGAAGACGTCGGGATTCGATTCGAGGGGAATGAAGTACTTTGCGTAGGTGCGTGCCGCGGGGGCATCTACCCCATCCGCGTTTGTGGAAGCCATTTCGGTCGAATTTAGGACGGGGCTGGTACCGCAGAACCTGAAGACTCCGGAGGTTCGCGTCACCGAAGCGGGGCTCCGGCCCTTTGATGCTTTACATCATCTGGAATAGGCAGCAACATGGGATGGCGTAGGCCAGAGACAAGTCCCAGCGGGCAAATATATTTCCGCCTAATCTCTCATACTATTCCTGGGGGGCTTCGGAAGGTCGTTCCATAACATCACCTTCCGCCCCTCGGGGACGTCTGGTTGTGAAAAGAACCAGGCGTTGTCTTTTTTGAGAGAGATCTTGGGCTGCTGCATGAACGATGATACTAGGCGGATCGGCATCACTGCGCGCCTATGGAAAGTTGGGAACATACTTGGGCTAGCGATTGTAAGGGCAGAGTCGACCACGTGAGTTCCAGAAGGAACTCGTATGTCCATTTCGTAGCTTCACGGCGTGTAAGCCCAGCTTGCGCTCCCAGACGGGCTTCAGGTGGCCGTGTACTTCGCGCTTGTACCTGCACTTGGACCTCGAAGCGGGGCAGGCACTTACCACCCGCCCCACAATACCCTTCGACGAACCACCCAAAATTTTCCCAACTTTATCGATAGCAGCGACTCCCATAGAAAAAAGAAAGTTCCTTGACAACGACGCGCAAAGGAGCAACCGACCCACGACGACACCCATTACACTTCTTCCCCAGCGACGTGCGCTCCCCGCCTGCCGCTGAGCCACCGAAACAATGGCGCCCGAGAAGCGGAACAAGTTCCTCGACCCGGACGAGAGCGACGACGAGGCGCAGAGCTCAGGCTACGACTCCGAGGACCAGATCCAAAAGGGCGGCCGGGCCAAGAGGCGGAAGCTAGACGCAAGCGGCTCATCCGACGGCTCTCGATCTGAAAACGACTCTGACTACGACTCCGACGCCGGCGACGACGCGCCCGAAGATGAGGACAACGCCGACCCCGCGGCGAAAGACGGCGACGCGAAGCCCAAGAAGAAGAAGCTGCCGACCGTCAAGACGTCGGACCCGCTGCGCTCGCTGGTGAAGAAGAACCTCGTTGTGTCGGAGGAGGCGATCAAGAAGTCGGGCGTGCTGTACATTTCGCGCATCCCGCCCTTTATGAAGCCGCACAAGCTGCGCACCCTCCTCGAGCCGTTCGGGGCCATAAACAGGACGTACCTCGCCCCCGAGGACCCGACGAGCCACGCGCGCCGCGTCCGCTCGGGCGGCAACAAGAAGCGGCTCTTCACGGAGGGGTGGGTCGAGTTCCTAGACAAGCGGGACGCGAAGAAGGCGTACGAGCTCCTCAACGCTAGGACGATAGGCGGCAAGAAGGGGAGCTACTACCGCGACGACGTGTGGTCCCTCGTCTACCTCAAGGGCTTCAAGTGGAGGGACCTGACGGCGCAGATTGAAAAGGAGAACGCGGAGAGGGAGAGCCGGATGAGGGCCGAGATCCGCAAGGCGACGAGGGAGAACCTCGAGTTTGCGAGGAACGTGGAGAGGGCGCGGGAGCTGGATGGTATGAAGGCCAAGCGGGAGAGGCAGGGCAAGAAGGAGGCCGAGGCGGAGAAGGAGAAGGGGGAGGAGAGGGCGAGGGTGTTCAAGCAGACGAAGAGGGTTGTCAAGGGCGGGGACGGGGAGAAGCAGCCTGATGACGTCAAGAGGGTGCTCAGCAAGATCTTTTAATGTAGTCGGACGGCATTACAGGGCGCATCACCGGTTTCATCAACAGGAGTTTAGCGGTAAATGGGGGAAAAAAATATATGAAAAAAAAAAAATTCACAAGTCACATATAATTTGCAGTCATGTCAAGATTCGTGCTTGGGTATCCCATTTCATATACCCTTCTACCTCCTTTTCAACTACTCCCCACGACCTCCCCTCACGAGTCCTGCATCGTGAGCTCCTCCATATCATCCAGCAGCTCATCCACATTTATCTTCGGCCCGTCGTCGCCCTCCGTCTCCGCCACGCTCATGGCGTCAGGGTCCGTCGCCGCCTTCTTCGCCTTGTACAGCGCAATCGCCTGCCTCATCTCCTCGTCGTCCTCCACGTCGCGCAGGAACATCTCGTAGTCCTCGTTCGCCTTGTCCGGGTCCGCCGTCTTGTTGAGGAAGTTGTCCTCGTCTTTGACCATGTGCTTCAGCTTCCAGTTCCTCTTCTTGTTCTTCCTGCGGTTGGGGTAGTGCTTCTTGACGAGTACCACGTCCGGTATCCGCGAGCCCCACGTGTGCGACTCCTCAAGAGCCTCATAGTTCTCGTTGTTGAAGTTGGTGCCAGAAATCATGTAACCCATGACCGAGTCACCGGGGTGAAGGAGGTGGCCCAGGTGCGTGCGCGTGAAGTACATGGTGTCGTTGTGGCCGAGATCCGCAGCGCGCGCGACCGTCACCTCGCAGAGGCGCCACTTGCCCTTCTGCACCGGCGTTGTCTCAATGTCGAGGACGATGAACTCGACCAGCTGCTTGGCGTCCGCGAGCGGCGTGAACGGCGCCCGCCAGTAAACCTTGCTCGACACGTCGGCCGTCTGAAGGGTGGAGGGGTCGAGAAGGTAGACGTGCGATCCAATCCTGTGGCACAGGAGGAGCGGGTTGATGTTGCCTAGCGACTTGGCCATCTTTATCGGGAGCGCCACCAGGTCGTCCTTGCACACAGGCACGATCTTGGCGGACCACGTGAACTTGTAGTTCGTCGTCGACGTATGGGTGTCCTCGGAAACAAGCTCCTTGGACGACTTGGTCTCGACCGGAACGACCGAGTCGAGGAAGTTCACGAAGGACTCGGCGTGGCTCTTCTCGGCGAAGAAGAAGTCGATGCCGTCTCTCGCCTCCTTGATGTTCAGGGTCTCACGATGCGCACCGTGCTTCATGATGAGCTGCTCCAGGTACATGAAAGTACGCTTGTGCTGCACCTTTTGCCGCACCTGCACCGACGCCCTCCACACGTTGTGCGTATAACTCTTCTTACAGTCGGGGCACTGGTGCGTCGACACGATGTAGGTGACCTCGAAACTCTGCTGCAGCACGACGCCGTGCGCGACGCTGTCCTGCACCGTGACCTTGACCTTGATTCTCCGCGAGTGCGGCTCCGTCCAGATGAAGGACGCGTCGACAACTCGTACTCTGCTGATGTGAAGCTTTTTGAGACATATCGCCAGAAGCTCGCGGGACTCGGGGTGGGCAACGGCCCAGGAGTTGGGGGGCAGGAGCCAGCGGTCGCAGTCTCTGCAGAAGTGCATGTGCGCTTCGCGGGGAATGCCCTTGGAGATGTCGACGGTGAGCTTGATGCAGTCGTCGCAGAGGGCACCACCGGAGACGGTCCCGTCGAGGGGTGCGCCGCAGTTGTAACATAGAATGCTGTGTCTATCTGTCAGTCTCGCGTCTTGAAGAGCATGGGTGAAGGGGAGTAGGGAAATCGTACGTCGCGGTCTTCTGGGACTCCTCCGCCCCGACGGGGGCGATGGAAACGGCGTCGTCGATATCCATGACCCCGACCGTAGAGTTCAGTAGCTTGTCGAAAATGTGATGCCCTCTTCTCCAACACGCCGGATGGGGTAGGAAAGTTGGATGAGTTATACCCGGCCAGCCTCTGGTGTGGGGAGCGAAGTATGAATATTCGATAGCGGGGCAGTGGCGGCTGGAAAACTTTGCCCCTCAGATGTTATCGATAAGACTCATTCATAATAAGTAGTGGAGCGGCGATAAGCAGGGCGGTGGAGATGCCTGGATTTGTCATCCAGCTCACATTCGCCACCGTGCGACGTGCTCGAGGCGCCTCGGCTAGGGGACCCACCAGCCCGACCAAGGGTCCAAGGTGAGGGATGGTGACGGATGTGACGGGGTCAAGCCATCAATGACTCCCTCCCTCACGAAGGCGGGGGCGGGGGTGGGGCCGTTTGACGGCCGAGATACTTGGCGACTGTTGATGTGTCGCGAGACATTGGCCAATTGAAGCAACGTCATTTGGCATGTCTGCCTTTCGCGTGTATTGTCGTCTTGGCGCTTGTGAGTGAACGGTTGCTCGATGTGCAACGCCGACAAGCGAAGCTTTGGCAGCCGGGGTTATCTGGAATCATCAGAAGAGCCTCCCTGGCATAGTCTCCTCGTGTGTCAAGCGCCGTGCTCCAGAGTGAGCACCCAAGCTGTTGCTGGCCCCAATGGGGCTTGTGCTTCGGCCATGAGTATCATAAAAACGAAGGTATGATGTCGCCATCAGCCTCTGGTTTCTGGTTGCGATTCCGCGCCGCGGCTGAAGATGAAGACGGCGCCCTACCGCGGCGTGCGCCTCTCGGCGCCCTACCTTCTCTCCTTTTTCTTCGCAGGCTCGCAATGAGATCATCATCACTGTCCGATATTATCGGAACAATGTCGATTTCATCTCGTACCTTCGTCACTGGCGCCGATTCCCCTTCTAATCGCCCCTGTCCAGGAGGCCACGTTCCTTGGCGGGGAGGCGCCGCGGCTGGCCGGGGAGGCCCGTCTCTCGCCGCGTATCCAGACGCGGAGATTGAAACCGGAGTCGCCGCGCCCAACGACCCATGTCTGAGCGTGGGGGGCCCTAAAACCGGAGACGCCGCCCGAGTCCTCTCGCCCCCCGGTACAGGCCGGAGCCCACTCCCCGCCTTCGTCCCCGGCCCCACCGGCGCCAACCTCGAAAGCTTCACCCCGGACCCCGACCCCGAGCCCCGCGGCGCCTCCATCAACCCCTGGAGGCTCGTCCCCACCCAGGGCGCTTCCTCCTCGTCACTCTCCACATCGAGGCCCTTGTCCTTGCCATTCGCAAGTGCTCGCCGAAGGCCATCCCTTCGCCTCTTCGTTTTTTCTAGGCGGGAGTGCTTGGCTCTGACGGTGGGCGTCATACGCGCGACGACAGGCCGCGAGATGGAGTCGATTGTCTCGGCGTTACGCGTCTTCGCCTGCTGCTTCTGGCGATGGTATTCCGCCGCGTGCAGGTGAGCGGTGAATTTGCCCGCTATATAAGCGAGTTCGTCTTCCACCATCCGGAACCTGTCATCTTCGTCTAGACCCTCAATCATGAAGCTGGGCTGGGCGTGAGCAGTCAGAGTGAGTATCTCAGACATGAAGCTTCACTCACGTTTCGGTCACCGGCTCCGGGGGAGGCGACGTAGATGAACTCTTAACTTTATCACAACGTTAGCACGGACTTTTATTCCATAGGTAGGACAAACAGCTACATACGCGCGCGAAGCTTCTTCTCCACCTTGACCTCACTCCCCGACGTAGAGGCGCTCCTCTTGATGGTATTGGCCCTCCGTGGGGTGGACACCAGACGCGGGGAGGCGGAGATGGAGGCGCTCGGCTCCCGTTGGGGTTTTGCGCCCCTATTACGGTCCCAGGGTAAGTTTCGCGGCATGGTCGTAATTTGCGCCGATGGGAGCTTGAGTTTGGG
>JAMFQS010000111.1:0-77457 GCA_025503055.1 Sordariomycetes sp. B11D1
CTACGCATCGCAGTGGGCCGGCGCCCACAACCGCTACCACGCGCCGCCCCGCGACGAGGTTGCGGCACGCGACCATGCCATTCGAACGAAGACGCCAGACCTCGAGATCCGAGAATTCTCACGACTTACACCATAGGCTCGAGACCTGGGTTCGAATAACTTGCATTGCCCGTACTCTGACATATTTGCAGAAAACTACCATGACAAGTAAAGACAAAACGCCATCCCCCATGGACCTAGACCGTTTCCCATGCCGAATCCGTGAAACACCAGAAAACAAATGTGTACCGTTCGTACAAACTCCAGTCATCGTCTTCCCCCATCCTTCCCTCCGGCTGTTCCCGAGGATACGGGACCTGAATCTGCTTCTCTGTCATCAAAAATTTGACGCCTTTGCGTCCAAGTGCGAGAATTGGCATGCACATCGTAACAACTCGACTACCCGCCTCAACACCCCGTTGACCATGCCTGGCCCGGACACACTCACACCCGCTTCTTGGGCGTAGCAAGCATGTTCAGCCGACTCATGCTAAGCACAGGCTTCCTCCCCGGCGTCCTGCTAGCAGCCTGGATCCCCGCCCTCGGCACCATCGTCTTCTTGGCCGGCGAGTCGAGCTTCATCCCAGCCCGGCCCTTCCCCCCGGCGGGCGTGCCCTTCCCCATCAGCCGCGGCGCCATGAGGGCATCACCCTCGGGAACGTGCTCGTTCTTCCGCTTCTTGGCGGCGCGCTCCTCGGCCTCCTTCTTCGCGTCCTCCTCGTCCGTCGAGGGGCGGTGCCGCTTCTTGCTCTGCATGCCGTGCGAGATGCCCAGGAGCTTGAGGGCGGGAGACCTGTTCTCCTTGTTGCTGGACCGGGTGTCCGCAGTCCCAGCAGTGTCCGAGTTGCAGTTGGCGTTGGTGTCGGGAGTGGGCTGGTCGGGGAAGCTGCCCGGAATGGACGGCGGCGCGGCAAGCATCGAGTTGCGCACCTGCCGGATACTCGACTGCCCCGGCGACGCACCGAACCCAGTGGGCGACGCCCCGCTGAAGTTAATGGTGTGGTCGCTCCGGAAGGTGAAGGTTCCCGGCACGGAGGCGGGCGGCATGCTGGAGCTCTTCTCCTTGGGGGCCGAGTGTCCGCTAAAGACGGAAAGATCAGGGTAGACGACCTCGTCCTTCTTGGCCTCTGCGCTCTTCTTGGCTGAACAGCCGAGCACGGAGTCCATGTTCGGGTATTTATGCTCCGCGTCGCGACCGTGGACAGGACGTGACAGAGACTTGAAGAGGCTGGTAGGACCCCTAGTCGGAGACGTCTGCTTCTTCACGGGCGACGGCGAGTTCTGCATCTTGAGCGCTTCGCTCTCGCTAGGCGTGGAGTCGGGGTTCTTTACGAGCTTGCGACGAGGAGTAGTAGCGCACGTAGGCAGCGATGGAAGAGCCTTGTTGACGCGCGGCGGCGCGGGCGTCTTCGACACGGGGGCTGCGGGTAGCGGGAGGGCGCTTCCCGGCTTCTCGGCGTCGTCTCCGCGCGTCTTCAGGATAGACTTGACGCGCTCGAAGCGGCTAGGGCTCAGGATACGGCGGCCCGACGTCATGGCGCCCTTGAGGTCCGCCGTCGTGGCCGACTTCTTCAGGGTAGGGAGCTCAGACTTCGAGAACGAGGCGGCCGTGCTGGGGCCCTTGGAGGCGGTTCGAGAGAGGGACGATTTGGTCGGGCTGATGAGAGACACGGTAGATTTGGAGTGCGGCAGCGTGGCGCCGGAGTCGTTGCCGCTGGACTTGGGGAGGGGGATCGAGCTCGCGTCGCGTGAGATGGGGCGGCTGCTCGACGCGTCGTCCTCCAGGCGTTGCTTGACACGCTTAGCAGGTGTAGGCGCAGGATCGGAGCTTCCGTTGGTGTCAATGGCGGCGGCGCGAGCCTTGACGGACGACGCCGTCAGGGCCTTCCGAAGCCAAGGCGAGCGATGCGTGTCATTGTCGAGCCTCGCCTTCGGCGGCGAGCGCTTCGTCACCGACCTCTTCGTCACGGACGGGGGAAGCTCATCCAGGTCCGCCCTCGATGACGACCGCTTCACACCCGCAACAGGAGTAAGCTTCGCCCTGAAAGCCGACGGGTGGTTCTCAATCGAGTCCATCTTTTCAAACGCAGCCTCGTGCGCGGCGCTGAATCGTCCGTTCTTGCCCTTCGGCTTGGCAATACGTCGACCAGTCACGTCCGTAGCGCCCTGCTTCTCGCGCTGGGCCGCCAGCTCCCCCTTGATCCTGTCCGCTTCGCCGCGCAGCTCGGCCATCATTTGCTTGGCGCGGGAGCTAAGGTTTGGATCGGCGCCGGGGCGCCCAACGGAAAACGTGAAAGGCGTGGACGGGAGGCCGCCTCTCTTGGTGGGCGTCTGCTGGCCGATGCCAGAGGGGACCGTGCCGTCGCGCTTGGCGACGGGCCGGATGTCCGTGAAGCCGAGGCGGAGGCCCTCGGAGGGGGGCGCCATCGTGGACTGGGCCTTGCTGGGGTGCATGGCGGACTTGGGGGGCTGGATCTTGGTTGTGGTTGGCGTGGTGGGTTCCTTGCCGGGCCCCTTTGGGGTGGAATCGCGTGGGGAGGGCTTCTTTGGGGTGGGCTCCCTTTGGGAGGGCTTCTTGGGCGTGGGCTGGCTTGGAGTGGACGGCTTCGGGGCGGGTGACTCGTGGACCGTGTCCCCGGGGTTGTTGTTTGGGGTGTCTACATGCTCGGAGACAGAGTCAAGAGTTGGCGTTGAGCTCTGGTGAGTCTAATTCGGAGTTAGCGGCCCAGCGCATCGCGTAGCCCCCGAGAAACCCAGCGTTTTCTCCGTACCTTGCTCGCCAGCCTGGCAGATCGCCGCGCCATGGTGATCGCGTTGAAGCTCGTCGAGCTTAACCTCCAAAGTTTAGGCAGAAGACACTAGAAGGGTCGCGATGGAAGAAACCACGAGAGTGTGCGAGTAGTGCCGAAAGGTTTTGGGGCTTCACGACGTGGATCCCGCCTGCGTGCGGATATGTTTGTGGGAAAGAATCCGGGGCGGGTCGTGGTGCGGTGGTAGGAGAAAGTGGGGAGCTCAATCGGGCAAGTAAACAAATCCCAAACAGACCAGTCGCAAGCGGTGTGCAGGACCCACAGCAACTGTGGAAGGGGGTGCGTGGCGGTTACATAATAGGTGGTGGAGCCCCACTATTGGCACATGCCAGAAGATGATGACGCTGCGACGGATGTCTTTGTTCCAGGTGCGCCAAGTACGAACGCCAGCGCCAAACACGTCGACAACACGCTGGCCTCTGCCTGTGCTCCAAATCGCCAACGCCAGAGCCTAGGGTTTGAGGACGAGACGGGTCTGACCGTCAATTGCCCAGCATGGCGCCGGTACAGAGCGACATACACGCCGACATGGAGGGTGAGCCTCGCTCCGACCAGAGCCGCCACGCTCGCTCGCTAACCCCGATGTAGCCCAGATAAAAGACATCATACAAGACCTCTTCCGCATCATGGTCGTGACATCCCACTATGACACCAGCGGCCGGCCCAGCAAAGAGGTCCTCACGAACAGCTTGTTCGTCTGCTCCGTCCCCCGTCCCACCTTTCTCCCCTGCGCCATACCCCAAGCCAAGCATAAGGCGAACTAACAATCTTAGCAAAACCCTCTCAACCTCCCTCCAAGCCATCAACAAAACCGCCACAGATCCCACCCTCACCCTCCCCCAGGTCCCTCCGGAACTCGTAAAGTACGTCGAGGGAGGCCGCAACCCGGACATCTACACCCGCGAGTTCGTCGAGCTCGTCCGCCGGGGGAACCAGCTCGTGCGCGGCAAGATGGGGGCCTTCGAGACATTCAGGGACGTGCTTGCGGGGGAGATGAGCTCTGCGATGCCGGAGCTGAAGGCGGATGTTGATAGAGTCTTGGAGGCGACTGGGCGGGGAGCCGCGAGTGCGGATGCGCGTGGTGCCGAGCCTGGGGCAGGGAGTGGGCAGGATACCGGGGCGGAGGCGGGTACGGGAACTGGGACCGGGTGAAGGAAGTGGACTGGGAGCATTGATACCCCTTTTATGTGATGGTTTGGCGTTGGGAATCTGGCATGGATACGCGAGGATCCGGGAGACGAATGGCAGCGGCTCAGGAACACCAAACGCTGGCGGTAAAAAAAAAAAAACAAAAAAAGCCCTCTTGTAGCTGGTAGGAAGCAAGCGAGGCAGCGGCTGTCCCAGAGGTACAAGGCCAAGGGCACTAAGTTACCCAGTACGCTCAGCCAGGGTAACCTCTATAGAGACCCAGTTCTACGTCCGTTTGAACCCCCACACGATCGGGAGGATCACACACCAGAGTGCAAGCCTGATGAAGACAAAGATACAATGAAGACGCCCACCACGAGACCAGTCTCGATGCTATGCAAACTATCTCTCCTCTCGTCTTATCTCTTCCCATACCCTGTACCTTCGTCCATTCCCCGCGCACGGAAGATATATCACAATGAATGAAAGAAACCCTCATAATTACATGACATGAAGACATAAGAAACCAGACAAAAAACTATGGACAGAACTGAGAAGAACATGATGGAGGGAATAGTAAGTGAAAGAAAAACCGGAAAAGGGAAATAGATAAAGGAAAAAAAAGGGGCTCTCTCCATGAACCTCTCCCTCCTCCGCAAGAAACGCCCACGAGAGCCGCAGTCTATTTGCTTTTCTTCTCTCATCTCTCTCTTTCCCTCTCTCTTCGGACAAGTTGTGGCGCGCAACCCCATAAGCCGCCACACAATGCTTTCCATGGTATCCCAAATCGTATTTCCACCTCCTATACACGAGACCGGCGGGTCATGGCCTGCGCCAAAAGGTACGCCGCCACGGCGCAGACGGAAAGCAGGAGCGCGAGAGGCAGCGGGAGGAGGACGAAGGCGCCGAGGAGCCAGGAGCCGTATCGCCTCAGCGCATCAACGGCTGCGTGCTGACTTCCATGCCTAGAACGAGTCTGCGACGCCACCTTCTCCTTGACGCCTCGCATGCCCTCCTCCCGAGGCAGATCGAACTCTTGCTTGTCCTCGTCCTCGTCCTCCTCTTCCTCCCCGCCCGACTCCTCGTCCGAGCTAAGTCACGTAAAGTGGAACCCACCGGACGGGAACCCGCCCCTCTGCCTCCCCGCCCCGCCGTCAAAGCCGTGGAATGACTGGCCGCCGCCGGGGAATCCACCACCGGGGAATCCGCCGCCTCCGAAGCCGCGAGCCCCACCGCCGAAGCCGCCGGGAGCGCCGCCGCCCATCATGCTGAAGAGGATCTCCGGGTCGATGTTGCCCATTCCGCCGCCCATGCCACCCATGCCGCCGCCGCCGAACATGTCGGACATGTCGAGGTCGTCGCCGTTGTCGTACTGGGCGCGTTTCCTATTTCCTTAAGTTAGCCCCCAACTCTTTTACAGGAATGTAGAAGGTATGAGGTGGGTAGAGGCAACGTACCGAGGGTCGCTGAGGGTATCGTAGGCCTCGGAGATATCCTTGAACCTCTCCTCGGCCTCCTTGTTACCCTGGTTCTTGTCCGGGTGGTGGATGATGGCGAGCTTCCTGTACGCTTTCTTGATGCCGTGGTCATCCACCGTCTTCTCCACGCCCAGGATCTTGTAGTAGTCCTTGCGCTGGCTCTTCTTGAACTCAATCTCGGCGTTGCGGATCTCCTTGAGCACCGACCTGTCCTCAGGGTCCAGCTCCTGTACCGCCTTCCACTCCCTCACCGCCTCCTCCCACTTGCCCGCCAGCCCCAGCGCGTTCGCCTTGGTCTTGTGTGCCTTGACGTACTTGCTGTCTAGCCTGATCGCCCGCTCGCAGTCCTCGATGGCCGCGTCAAAGGTCTTTAGCTTAATCCGGCACATGGCTCTGTTCTGCAGCAGCTTCGAGTTGATGCTCTTGTTCGTCGGGTCAATCTCCAGCGCGTCGGTGTACAGCCGCACGGCGTCGTCCCATTTGCCCGCCTTGAACTGCTTGTTGCCCTCCTCCTTCATGCGGTCCAGCTTCTGGATGATGCGCAGCCACTTGATGGCGTCCTTGAACTCAGGGTCACACGTCAGCGCCATCCGCAAGAAGTTGATAGCCTTGGAGTTGTCCCCCATCGTGTAGAGGATCCGGCCGCGGAGGACCAGGCCCTCCGGGTCCTGGTTGTTCTGCCGCAGCAGCGACATGGCGATGTTCTGCGCCTCGGCGAGCGACGTCTGGTCGCCCATCTTCAGGAACGCCTCGCCCCGCATCAGCTGCCACTTGCGCGGTTTCGCCGCGCCGGGGCCCTGCAGCCGCTCGGCCTGGTTCAGCGCGTGCAGCACCATCGAGCCCTTGGTGCCGCCGAGGGCGTCCTGGGCGGCCCTTACGTGGTGCAGCATCTCCTTCGCGGGGGCGACGTCCCGGGCGGCGGGGGACGGGGTAATCCTGTTAAAGGTGACGAGGGCATCCTCGGGGAGGCCGAGGGAGATGAATATCCGGGCCAGGCGCGTGAGGATCTTGGGGTTCTGCGGGTCCAGGTCGGCGGCCCGGCTGCAGTCCTTGAACGCGAGCTCATACTGGCTGTTGGACATGTAGGCCGCCGCCCGGTTGCTCAGGTACGTGGGGGAGTCGGGGATCAGGGTGATAGCTAGTTGCCAGTTTGTCAGTCACGGTCCGGAGCAGAGGCGCGGCAATCCTGCAACTGGGCAGGTCGGAACCCGGCTTACCCTTGTCATACTGCTTGATGGCGTCGGCATACTTCTTCTCCTTGAAGTATTTGTTGCCGGCAGCCTTGAAGGCCTCGGCCTCCTCCTCGGGGGAGGGCACGGGGCTGGAGGGATTGGACCGGTGAGGCGGCACCGGGGGCGCCGCGCTGTCCCCGTTGGTCTGCTTGATCCCGTTCGTGATGGGAACGGAGAAGGCTGACTGGGGCTGGGGCTGGGCCGGCGGCGGGGGAGGGGAGGAGGGGGAGGGGCCGGTGGGCGGGTCGACGTCCATGGCGCTGGGGTCGCTCATGTTGGAGAGGGCGGAGAGGCGCTTGAGCTCCTCGGGCGGTAGGTTGAGCGGGTGGGTGTTGGGGTCGATCTTGCTGCGGCGCGAGGACGACGAGTGGCCGGGTTCCGTCGGGTGACGAACAAAGGCGCGGGACGACCTGCTCGGCCTGTGTTCCTTGCGGGTGGGCGACGTCTGCGGGCCGCCGCTGGTGCTGCTGCTCGGCTTTACACTACTCCTACTCGACCCGTGCTGCGGCTGCTGCTGCGGCTGCGGCTGCCTCGAGCTGCTCTTCGTGGGTGATCTGGTGGGCGAGGGGGTGTCGGGCGGGAGCGGTATGCTATCGGCGCCTTCGTGCGATGAGGGTTGGTTTTTGGACGACTTCTTTGAGAAGAGCTTCATTCCCAGTGGCGGAGTGGAGAGATTTCCCTTTCCAGTCCCTAAAGAGTGAGGAGGGCCCTAGCCGTGGAGCCAAGGTTCCGCAAAAAAAAGAAGGAATCCGTCTAACCGGAGTTTGGCGCCCTCTGTATCGGGGGAGGGGGGGGGGGGGGGGGCGGGTTTCTCCGGAGGTGGTGGGACGTAGGGGCGGGAGACTTTTTTTTTTTGAACCGGTTCTGGCTGGCGGTGTTGGCTCTTCGTTTGCCGGGTTACGCCGTGTATTCCGATGGCGAAAAAGGGAAGGAGGGAAGGAGTCGATGGCTTAGTTCGGAGACGCTAGGGGCGAAACGACTACCACGGCAGTGCTTGCTAGCGATAGCTGGCACACAGGGTGACGCCGGAGAAATACAAGCTGGATTCGAGAGGGAGCAGACCAAAACGGCAAAGGGAAAGGGAGGTTGGAGGAGAGAGGGAAGACGGCCGAAGACGGTGGAACTCGGATTTGCTGACCCCAGCACAACGGGCCATTTGTGAAGAAGTAAGAAAACGTGCCAAAAAGGAAGCAAGGCCCCAGTTCGTCCTGCTCGTCGACGGAGCTCGCTCGAGGCCAGCAGCAGGCGCTCAAGCCCAAAAAAATCCTGGCTGGGGAGCGGCACAATTCTGGCCACGCCCGGCGGCTGCCGTCGAAAAGGCGGTATAGAGTACATCCGTCCCGCTACATGATCGCGTATGGAAACAGGTCACTGGGACCTCAACACCGACCCCCACATCAATCTCGAAGGCTGTTCAGCGGTGCCCAGCAACAACACAGCCGGGGGGTGCGAGACGGGGGCCAATAGAACAGGGGAGACTCTTGTGACGATCGTCCTTTGCGCTCCTCATCACTCCACACGGAAACAAACTGTGACGTATCACGAGCGGGGAGCAGGACGTCGCGGTTTTGGGGGTGGCAGCGCGCCGCATCCAGGCCCTCGACGCCGAGGGCGAAGCCATGAAGATTCCAGCGAGTCCCGGCGCCTAAAGCGGAAACCAGCACAAGCCATTCCCACACCCCGGGCTCCCTAGCGTCACATCTACACCGCTGGGAGGTGCCATGCCCGCGGACCGGACCGCTAAAAGCTGGGATGGCCCGCCTAACCAGCGGACCGCACTAACGGGGTGTTGCACGAAAGCAGACGTCCCCTCACGTCATGGGGTCCGGCGGTTCTCGAAGCTTCGGTGGGGCACCTTCAAAACTCAGCCAACCGCGCCTGGCCTCGCGGCGCGCCGCCAATAGCCACGGAGGACCCAGGGTCCCTTTGGCCGCCGAGGCTGGGTCGAGTCAGAGCCACTTCCGGGGTCCCTGACCCTCCGCCCTCGGAACAAGCCCTGCTGCCCCTTTCGCTCCGCAGCATTCCCTCCCGCCGGGACACGCCTGCGAGCAAACCACGCCAGCCCACGCCAACCACCCCGTCGGTCCTCCACCCCGCAGAGGGGCCCATACCAGACGACGGAGCCAAGAGAAAAAAGAAAAAAAAAAAAAAAAAAAGGCCCATTCAGAGGAGGCTGGGGTTTTTTATGAGCAATGTCTCCGCCGGTCGAGCTCACCCTTGTCGTGGCCGCCACGCGCGCCATGGGGATAGGCGCAAAGGGGACGCTCCCCTGGACCGGTCTCCGGAAAGAAATGGCCTACTTTGCCCGAGTCACCAAGAGGCTGCCACCTGAGGTTGCACCCCCCATTTCACAAGGCCCCCCAACCTTTACTCTTATACCCCACCCCTCGATAAATGCTATCCCGTTGTCGAAGAGACTGAAAATGAGGTGGGATAGACGACCAAAAGGCCGTAGTTAACTAATACACATTTGTAACCAACAGGCACCCCCGGGCGCCCGCAACGCCGTCATCATGGGCCGCAAGACATGGGACAGCATCCCGCCCCGCTTCCGCCCCCTCAAGGACCGCCTCAACATCGTCATTAGCCGCTCGAACCCGTCCCCACCGCAGGCTCCCGAGGACAGCGGGCCGGTGCGCGCCGCGTCGCTGGAGCAGGCCCTCGAGTACCTGCAGGCCCTCCCGCCGGGGACCCTCGGCCGCGCATTCGTCATTGGCGGGGCGCAGATCTACGAGTCTGCGCTCGGGCTGCCGCAGGCGAGGAGGCTTCTCATCACGCGGATCTTGTCCGAGTTCGAGTGCGATACCTTTTTCCCTCTGAGAAGCGAGGGGGAGGGCGCGCCGGGGTGGACGGTCAAGGAGAAGAGGGAGCTGGACGGGTGGACGGGGGAGGAGGTGCCGGGGGGCGTGCAGGCGGAGAACGGGACCGAGTACGAGTTCCAGATGTGGGAGAGGGCCTGAATGCATGCGCGTGGTGCCGATAGACCGATACTATACCAGCCTCCTTCGTGCAGCGGGTTTCACATCTAGCTTGCAGTTTCCAGACCTTGTCGACACGCGAGCCCTTTACAATTCGTTGCTAAAGATAAAACGCCGGTTCCCCATTGCCCAGTCCCAGACCCGTTGCCCCGTCACCTAACATGCTTCGTATCCGCGCAGCATGCATCCGCTTGCAGATGCCATGCGCCACCCAACCACCGCATAACCTCCCCCCCCTTGGGACCTCCCATTCCCCGCACCGCCGCATCGCCCTCACTCCTTGTCGCCGTCCCCCTCGGACCCCCCGTTAGACCCCATCACAGACCCCACAAACTCCTGATACCTAAACACCTCGTTCCTTGCTCTCCCGCCGTTCATATTCCGACTAAATACCCTCCGTCCCGTGAACCCTGAAATCACGGCGTCAACCTCCGCCTCGGTAAGCGGCCTCTCGCCCGCCTCCGGCGCAGTGTGAAGCAGGGCGTCGCGCAGCTCCGCGACGTCCACCTGTCCGCTGTCGTCGTCGTCAAAGGCCGAGAAGGCGGAGATGAGCTCGGGGTGAGGGGACATTGCGGCGAGGGTTGTGGAGAGGGAGTTTAGGAAGTTGGGCATGGTCATCGTTTGGGGGTTGGATGGGGGGAAGAACTGGGCGACGTCTGAGGGTGCCGACGGGAGGCCTGGCGAAGCGTCAGTATATCGTATGTATATGACTGGTGGTTAGGGCGGGTGGGGAAGCGTACAAAGGGGAGGGGGGGGGGGGGTGGTTTCGTACCGAGCTGGTTCAGCATGTCGGCTACGTCTTCCCTGTTGACGACGCCGTCGCTGTCGCGGTCTAGGATCTGGAACCCATCTCGTAGGTTCCGGACCTGGGATGGCTGAAGCTGGGATAAAGCGGTCCCGTGCGCAGCCATGGTATTCGTAAGCGGCGCGGCGCGCGCCGTTGACGCCTGGCTCGCCGATCCGGGCATCTCGTCGTTCGTCGCCTGGGCCTTGGGTGTCCAGCTGGTAGGCTGCGCACCGATGGGCGCCGTGCTGGCGGAGGGAGTGCTGATAGGCGGAGTGCTAACAGGAGGGGTGCCGACGGGCGGTGTGCTCACGGGGGGGGTGGCTGTCTCCCCCGGCGATGCCCTCTCCGGCTGTGGCCTACTCGGGCTATCGTGTTTATCGAACTTGATGGGCGATGAAAGCGGCGTAGTCTGACGCAGAGGGCTAGACTGGGGTGATGCGGCGGAGTCTCGACGGCGGAAGGGGGAGTTGCGGATGGAGTTGCCGTGGCTCAAGGGCGACGGTTTGTATCCTGGCGTCGCCTGGAAAGGATCGGTGGTTAGTCTTGGTAGGGCAGGTGGAGCGGGGATGGGATACCATTTTCTTGTTTCTTAGCTCGTCTTGATAGGTTTCGAGGAAGGATGTTGTGGGGTGTAATATCGGGTTGTATGGGCAGGGAGGTGTTTGAGAAGAGGAGGACGGCGAGAGTCGTTGTTGGTGTGAAGTAAGGCTGGAGCTCGGGAGTCCGAAGAGTACGCTGAGTTGTCAGGATGATGATGACGGAAACCTCGTTGGACGCTATACTTTCTCGCGTATGATGGTGTCTCGCGTCGACGGTGGTACTGCCAAGAGCGTCGTTGAAGGTCGCCAGCTCACCGTCCGCTTGCGGTAAGTAAACAATCGCTCCGGTGACCGCGACAACCGGGAGCCAGCGACAGCTCAACGTGGTCGTCGCGCACGGACCACCCGTCCGTGGCATGGGTCATCGGAGTTTCGAGTCCGGCTGACGGTGTTTCACAAGTGGCGTTTGGATTGATTGTAAAGGTCTCACGAGATGGAGGGCGATTGAAGATGTCCGGCGGTCATCGTCCATCTCTTGTTGGGAGTTCGCGCTTGTGTTCCACTAGGCTATCCGCAGCACGCTGTCCCATCCCACCACCGGTCCCGTCTAGCGGCACCTCCCAGCGGCACCTCGCTGTACAGTACACCGCTGACGGCGCCGTCAATGTCGGAGCATATACCAACGCCCGTCACTTACAGTAGGACGGCCCCCCATGCCGCCCACCTCGTAGCACAGGGCCATTGCTATGAACGGCCAAGGCCCGGGCCGGAGAAGGCTCCAGTGTGCCAACGCGGGACCGGAACGGTGGTGCAACATCCAAGCTGGCTGCCGTGCAGCGAAGCCCAGCAGGCTCCACGTTGCGGTGCGACTTACACCCAGGCGGGGCCGGACGCTAAAAGCCTTGGAAATCCCAGCGGGGAGGGCGGCGCCGACGAATGACGGGGTGCCCAGCCAAAAGCCCACTGTGCAATACTCGCAGTGAAAATCGAGGATCCTCCATCCGAACTGTCATTGGCGGCTCCAACACGCACGCACACTCGCAGCGACCCACGATTTCCCCCCTTTTGGCCCCCAGAGGCCAAACCCTTGTCCACAATCAGGGGTCTCGTCTCACGCTCAGGCCTCCCCGCTTCCATCCGCCCCCTGAACCTCGATGCTGGGCGGGATTGAACGGCGTCCCCACCCCGCTTCGACCGAAGCAGCTTGCTCTTTTGCGGACCATGTCTCGGCGTTGCTCTTCGCATCAACGCGCTCACTCGGCCCGCTCTTCTCGCGAGTCCTCAATGGTGAATTGGCCCTGAGGACCTGGCCGAACATCGTCTCAATTAGCCCCGGCGCCGTCTCCGCACTTCGCTACGATCTCCGTCTACGCCCTAGCGTCTTCAGGACGCCGGCCTGTCTACCACGGCCGACAACCGCTTGCTTCCTCGTTGCTCGATCCCTCCGTGCCGCTCCCGACCATATATATATCAGCATTCATACTATAGCCGCGCCTCGCCCACCCACCCAAAGCTGGTCCCGCGCAATCTTCCGAGCCACAGAACTCAGTCCGCCGGCGTTAGCGACTACGACCTAGTCCCTTGCCCCCACACACGCCGATCCCGTTCTCAGCAGACGGACCGAGACCCAGTCTCAGGCCAGACGCGGGCCCCGGATCGCAAGGCGCCCGCGGCCCTTGCGGCGCTCCCCTTTGTCACCCGGAGCCAGATCCGCCCTCCCTTACTCGCGCGAAGGCCGCCCCGGGGTCCCCGCTCCCCCCTCCCGCCCACCCCCCCCCGCCGCCCCCCCCCCCCCCCCCCCCCCCCCAAGGCCCTGGCGCTCAGGCTAAAAAATGGCCCAAGCCGGCCCCCGAACCTCTCCGCAAAACGCGCCCCCCGTAACCGCCAACGGGCCCTGGCCGTCCCGCAGAACCTCACTATCCTCCTTCCCCGGCTCGCGCCCGCTCTCGCCCACCTCAATGTCGCACCACGCCCGCGCGGCCCGCTCGCCACAGCCGCCCGCCATCCCCGAGGCCGACCGCAGCTCGAACCCGAGCTCAAAGTCCAAGACGTCCTCGATAGGCGTGCTGTCGCACACGTCGTCGCTCTCCAGGTCCGGCTCGGCGGCCAGGAGACACAACCCCGACGCGCCCCCGCCGAAGAAGCTGAAGTCGCAGTACCCGCGCGGGTCGACGGATAACCATGTCGAGTACATACTTGTCGCGTCGTTCGACATCGACAGGGGCCCCGTCATGGAGCACCAGTTCCCCGTGGCAATCACGGGGGACGAGCACATGCTTGCGGAGCTGATGCTGCCGGACCAGGCTCACGTGCGCAACCAGGACTGGACCATCTTTTTCCTGCACAAGGATACGAGCCAGGAGGAGGAGGAGGAGCAGCAGAGGCAGAAGGAGCGGCGGCGCAGGAGGCGCGCGCGGAAGAAGAACCGCATCGCGGGTATCATCAGCGAGGAGGACGAGGAGGGGCTAGAAGAGGACGCCGACGACTGGGACGACGACGAGTCGACGGATAGCGAGCCCGAGGGCGGGGAGGGCCCGCCGTTAATATACGTGCTGAATCTGGTCAACACGAAGCAGGACAAGAGCGTGAAGCGGGGCGCCATCGTGAAGGCCATGGCGATATGCACGCGGCATCCATTCCTGCATATATACAAGGTGTGTCCTGCGTCCCGATGATCTCGACCCCGTTGTGACCCTTTGCTAAGGCCTCCCATAGCCACTCCTCCTCCTAGCCCTCGACGAATATTTCAAGTCGCCCACGCCCGAGACCCTCGGGATGCTCTACGACTCGGTTAACGCCATGGACCTCTCCCTAATGCCCAAACTCAGCCTCCTCGAGCGCCACCTCCTGCAAGCCAGCGACAACAAGGACCTATTCGTCGAAAAGTTCGAGCAGATGATCCAGTACCGCATGGCGCAAGACCGCAGCGAGCACGCCGCCAATGAATCCCCCGACGCGACCCGCGACGCCAAGCAACGTCCCGGCATCTCGCGCGCGGGGACAAAAGCCCATATCGAAGGCCACTCGACCTACTCCGTCCCGCGCGACACGCACGAGTTCGAGAGCAAAGTCATGTACAAGGGGATCCCGGTGCCGATCAAGGTGCCGGTGGCGGTGATGCCGGAGAGCGTGGGGGACTTTTCCTTGATCAAGCTCATACAGACGTTCTCGGCGCCGCATGCGAAGCAGCCGATTCCGTACGCGCCGCACCCTCACCTCACGACCAACGGGCCGAACACCCACCCGATCATCGTGCTTGTCAACGCGCTGCTGACGCAGAAGCGTATCATCTTCCTGGGGCACAACATGCCCTCGGGCGAAGTGGCCGAGGCGGTCCTCGCAGCCTGCGCTCTAGCCTCGGGCGGTATCCTCCGAGGCTTCACGCGCCACGCCTTCCCGTACACGGACCTGACAAAGGTGGACGACCTCCTCAACGTGCCGGGCTTCATCGCCGGCGTGACGAACCCGACCTTTGAGCTCCACCCCGAGTGGTGGGACGTCCTCTGCGATCTCCCCTCGGGTCGCGTCAAGATCTCGAGCAAGATCGAGAGCCTAGGCCCCACGGAGGGCATGATGTACTTCCAGCAGCAGAACCCGGCGTACTCACCCCTCGTGGGGGTCTACATGTCCCAGGCCGGAGGCTCCTCCGCGACCCCGGACCTAACGCACGACGCGGCCTTCATGGCCGACGTGCTGAAGAGCATTGGCGCGCGGCACGGGGAGAGGGTCATCAGGGCGAAGTGGCGGGACTGGGTTGTCAGGTTCACGAGGGTTGCCGCGGCGTTTGAGGAGGCGGTTTACGGGGCTAGCGCGCTCTACATCGGGGGTGACGAGGTTGACGGGGGCGGGGGTGGGGGATCCGGGCACGGGTACGTGTGGGTTGATGAGGCGGCCAAGTTGAGGGAGCTGGCGGGGAATGTCACGCGGATTGAGGGGTGGAGGAACACGAGGAGCTACTACAGCTTCATACAGGTATGTCCTGGGTCCCGTTCAGTCCTCTCCCCCCTCCAACGATACACAAGGGAAGGGAGGTGTGAGGGTGAGTGAGTGAGGGTGAGTGAGCCGAGCTGACAGGACGCAGGACCTCGCGCAGCTCTACACCGTCCGCCCCCTAAAGGGCCTCGACCTCCACCACATGCACGACCGCCTCCGCACCCAGCGCCTCACGCCCGCCCAATCGAGGGATATCTACCTCACCTTTGCGCGGCACGTGCGCTCCTACGACGAGATCTGCCTGCTCCTCTCCGTGGCGCCCGAGTCGCACGCGGGGCTCTTTTACATCGCGCTGGGACTGTTCCACAAGGACAGGGAGGTTAGGGTGAAGACGGCGGAGCTGATTGAGAGGGTTGCGGCGCATGAGGGGGGGAGGCACTGGTGGAGGAGTCTGAGCGGGTTTGAGAAGCTGGCTTATGGGAGGGTTAGGAGGGAGGTTGAGGCGAGGGGGGAGGAGCGGTAGTGCGGTTCTGGGGACGCATGGTCTGAAAAGGGTGGCAGGGGAGTCAGGCGGGAGGTGGCGATATTGTTTATGAGCACGGCGTTTTGCGCTTTACATGATGGTGATGAATGGACACGAATAATCCGGCTAGCCTTCATGTACAGCAGCTACTGGGTACTTATTAACGACACTATAATTTTTTTCTTTTTTTTTTCTATCTTCTCCCCCTCCGTCGGGCAAACTCCCCAGGCTGATTCCTTTCAAATGAGGACCGGTTTCATAATCTCGACAGACGAGTCGGCGGGCGTGAGCCGTTCGTAGACCGGCGCCCAGACGAGACGCCGGAGGCTCAGAGGCCGAGGAACTTGGCGGCGTGCTTGACGTGGTCCTCTGCAAAGGTGGAGATGAAGAAGTACGAGTGGTCGTAGTCCTGTGCCACCGTCAGTCGGTCGCGTCGGCCGGGGGCCATCGGGGTCATGGCGTTGCTTGGGGTTGGGGGAGGGCCGTGGGACTTACATCGTGGTAGCGCACCTCGAGGCCGCCGACGCCGGCGTCCTTGGCGGCCTTTTCGAGGTTCTCGGGGAGGAGCTGCTTCTGCTTGTAGAAGTTGTCGCCGGTGCCCTGTGTGGCTGTCAGTCTCGTGTCCGGCCCGACTCGCGATACCATACAAGATCGGAGGGCCCGTGGGCGCCCCAAAAGAAAGTAGAAGAAAAAAAAAGGGGGGGGTGGGAGAAAGGGTAGACTCACAACGTCGATGAGGCAGTTGAGATCCCCCTTCCACCCCTTCACAAGCTCCGTAGCATCGTGCTTCTTCCACTCCTCCCTGTCATCCCCGAGATACCCCCCAAAGGCCTTCTCGCCCCACGGGCACGCCGACGGGTTCGAGATGGGGGCCCAGGCGCTGACGCTCTTGAACATGCCGGGGTACTTCATGTACATGGTCAGGGCCCCGTGGCCGCCCATCGAGTGCCCCGAGATGCTGACCCTCCCGCCGTCGATCTGCTTGAACTCCCCCAGGACAAGGTCCTTGAGCTCCTTGAGGTACGACTCCATCTTGTAGCCCTTGCTCCAGGGCTCCCTCGTCGCGTCGATGTAGAACGAGGCGGCGGACCCAAAGTCGTAGGCGTCGTCCTCCCCAGGGATGTTCAGGCCGCGAGGGGAAGTGTCGGGCCAGAGGAGGGCGAGGCCGAGCTTCGAGGCGGGGCCTTGGAGCATGCCCTTCTCCGTGCAGTTGTCGGGGGTGCATGTTAGGCCGGAGAGGAAGATGAGGAGCGGGGCGGGGGTGCTGGGGGAGGAGGCGGGGGGGAGGAAGAGGTTGAGGGCCATGGGGGTGCCGGTTGTGGGAGACTCGTGGGAGAGCTTGAGGAGGGTGCCGCCAAAGGTGCGGATGGAGGCTTTGGTCGTGAAGGCCATGTCTGCGGTGTACGTGTCACGTTGCCGTGGTACGCTCAGAGTTCAGCGGCGAGCTGGCGATGGTGTTGGGGGGAGGGTTGAGATGGCGATGTTGCCGGGAGGGACCCGGTAGATATCGGGCGAGCTCACCGGGAAGCAGGCGGCAGAGCGTCATGTTCGGCAGTTAGCTCCCTCCCCTCCAGCGCGCCTCAGGCGACGCCCGCGCGACCCCGCGCCGCTAAGCTTCCCCCGGCAGCCCTGGTGCCCCTCACTGACCCCCGCCCCCTGCCCTGCCCCGCTCCTGGCTTCCCCACTTACACGACCCAGCTTCGGCGTTCGGCATCTTCGTGGGCCTCAAACCTCAGGAACTTCTACTTTTGGGGGGGGGGGGAATGGATGCATTGTGAGAGCGCCCCCGCCTTGTTTCTCTGCTGTGGCGCGGCCAGCGGGAGGCAAGGTGCAGCCGATCACATGGGCGGGCGGGCATCCGTGAGGCCGGCGGCGTGGGCCCGGGTCGGGAGGCGTTCCGGTCCGGGGGCCGCTCAATGCAGAGCTTCAGTGTAGATGAGTTGGTCCTCTTGGACAGGACCCCCCCCCCGCCCCCCAGGCCCCTCACGTGGCTTCACTGCAGGCGGCACTGGGCTGGGCAGCACACTTCTGAGCACAAGATACAGCGGACGCGTCGGTTTCCCGCCTAAACCCTCCCGGCGCCCTCTCACTTGCACTACTCATAGACAAAGCAGAACGGCCCCCCGACAGTATCGACCAGCTCCCCCACCTCCCTCGGCCCAGCCAGCGGCGAAAGGTCCAGCACGTCAGTAAGCTGCACGTCGTCGCTCGGCGGCTGGTCCATCATGGTGCCCGTCCCCGCGATGCCCTGCCTGTCGTCCCAGTCGAGATTCTGCCAGACAAAGTACATGCGGTCGACCTGGCCGTAGTGCTGGAAGAAGGCCGGCTCGAGGGGCGAGAAGTAAAAGTCGCCGCCGGGGTCGCCGCCTAGCGCGCCTCGTCAGTACCGTCGCCTCTCCCAGGCGGACGTCGGAAGGCAAGAACCGACGGGAGGCCTGTCTCACCGACGGTAAAGTGCCCGCCCCCGTGCGTCGCCATCCCGAGGCCCCTCGACTCGGCATACCGCGGATCCCCCTGCACCACCGCCTGGAACATCTCAATGTCCCCCGGCCCCGTGATCGCGTCCGTCGTGTTCCTCAAGCTCGCGTGCGCGGCGCAGATCCCCCCGTTCAGATCCCGCTTGATGCATCGCGGGTTATGCGCCAGCGGGTCCGCCGAGCTCGATGGCCCGAGGTTGACGGTGTAGTTTGAGAAGGGACCCTCCATCACGCAGCCGCCGCCCGTGCCCGCGGGCATGCCGGGGAAGCCGCCGAAGCCGGCCTCTTCGGGCGCGCCGTCGGAGCCGAGGGAGGTGGCGGAGCCGTCGAAGAGGGGGGACTTCTGGGGGTCGGCGCAGTCGAGGCCCCATTCCCAGTAGGGCAAGTCGCCTGCCGGTGGTTAGACTCTGGCTGCGGAGGGAACCAAGGAGAGGAGCCGGGGATGGGGCGTACCGTCGTAGCCGCACTTGGATCTCAGCTGCTCCTCCAGAGCCCAGATGTAGTACCGGTGGAAGGTGAGAAACGTTGCCTGTTGGCTAGTCAGTGTGTATCTAAGTCGGGACAGCAACCGGAGCAGTGTTCAGGAGACTGCGCACAGAGTTGTGGACAAAGGGCGTCAGGTCATGGTGCAGGACCGCAAAGTCGTCGAACGCAGACTTGGCCCCGTCCACGTCGGTGTACAAGCTCTCCGACTCCATGAGGCACTGCACCGCGTCGGTGTACTTGATCCTCATGTCGCCGGGGACGGTGCGCCTGAGCCACGGTCAGAACTACTCCCCCGACACCCCACGACCCTTGCTGTACTCTCGCATCTTCCCCCTGACTCGAGACAGGGTCGCCGGAGGTAATTGGGGGGGCTCACCATTCCTTCCGCACTCGGACGTTTTCTTTCGTACAGCCCTCTCCAGTCTCCGGCAGGCGCGCCATGGCAGCATCGAAAGCCTGCTTGCTGATGCTCTTGAGGGCGACGCCGGAGTCGATCTCATCCTGAGTAAAGTCCTGCGCGGCTGCCAGCGAGACAGCCGCGAGGGCGGCGAGCAGCTTCCTGACCGAAGCCATGGTGTGTCGTAAGCAGCTGCAATGGTCTTTCTTTCCCTAAAAGCATACACTGGCGCACCTAGGAGTAAGAAGCCAAGACGGTGATGACTTCGATTCGGATCTCAAGTCGACGGGAGATGGAAAGAAGCTGCTATCCCCATGTATATATATAGAGAGAGAGAGTGTGTGAGACCGCAATATAAACCCGCCATATTCTCTGTATAAAGTGCGTACGCCAGTCCTTGTTTACGAGTTATTAGAGTTACATCCATGTCCGTGTATGTGCCGCCCTACCATTCGTCCGTGAACATTTCCGTGTAAGTGAAGAACCTCCACGATCACTGAAAGTGGAGAGCGGGCGATGGCGCGGCATATAGATGAGAGAAGACGAATATAACAGTGGGCACGTTATCGGACCGAGAATCTCACCCCAGACGGGGAACTCGCTTCTGAATCCCGGTCTTCTTTCCGTCCCTCGGCACAACAAACTCCGGTTTATATTGGATCTTCGCTCGCCTTTTCGGTTGGCGTTCTCCATGTCAGCTTACACTTCTATGCTCGTTTCCGGTCTACCACCATTTTCCTGGAGAAGCGTGACGACCGACCGGCTTCAAATTAAGGGCAAAAGGAGATGATCACAGACATCACATCAGACGGAAAGATAGATGCTAAAGGGCAACAATAGCAAGCTACCCACTCAAGATGAGCCGTCTACCCCTTTCTTGTTCGTAAGGAAACCTCAGCCCGGAGAGTCCCACACGTTTTGCAAGTAATATCACTAGAGCCGTAGTCGCGAGTACGAGTAGACCAATTGGGCCAGAAGCCTCCCTCCTTCCACGCCTCGGGGGGGACGAAAGGCAAACCTCGTCTGGACCCTCAAAACGCGCGAATAAACCACTGCTCAACCCCCCTCCGATGGCCCCAAGCCTAGGCCTGTCGGTAGATGAACCGCCAAGACGAAAGGGGCATTGCCTCAAAGGTACTCGGACCGGCTGTAAGAAACGGCCCAATGGCACAGCCCTATTGATCATCCCCCGAGATACCCATGAGTTTACGGATCAAAGGACCCATGCTGGTAGGAAGAGGGGTATTAATATACCCGGCAGGAGCTGCTATAGCCTGAAGAGGACCGAGCCGGCCCGTGGATAAAAACAGGAAACGTCCGCCCTCTGCCGGAGCGCAACACCTTGTATCAAACTCTGAATACCTGCTTCCCATGACGGTGCCGCGCGTCAGGCAATCTGCTTGTCTTGTGTAGTAGTGGATGAACACGAGATGCCCGAAAAGCACGCGCATGGGAGGTGAGATGGAAGATAGGGCGGCAGTTGTATAGACTATGACTAGGGTCTATGGATGCGCACCGTCAGCGCGGCGTCCCCGTGTATGGACATACTCCCTGGTACCGGCTGCGCTTGACGCTCTGGCCCTCGCCATTCGCCGCCGCGTTCCCAGTCCGGGCATGCCCGGCCTGGAAAAGTCGTGACCCGCCCAAGTGCGCGGATGTGCGTGGCGAACCGTAGGCATCCCGTGCGGATGCCCTGCAACACGCAAGAAACGGACCGTTTGACACCGACAGGTAGCCCTCTCTTATGCGCAGCCTCTTCGGCCTCACAAGACGCCAAGATCCTCCCAGCCAGGGCGCAGAGAGCGACACAGCATGACTTGGCCTCCGATGATTCCCAGGCGGACAAGAGGGGGTATAATCATCCTTCTCACGCTACCGAAATAAAAAAAAAAAGTTCCATTGACGCCATGTCCCCATCCCCGTTGGTCCTTTTCTCTTTTTTTTTTTCTTCGTTATTTTCCCGTTTATGGTAACGCGGTCTGCACCGCCGGTCGTCTACTGGAGAAGCTCTTCGCACGTCCAGTCCTCGTAGCTGCGCGGGTCAGCAAACTGCGCAGATCGCGATAGTTGCGCAACGGTGGCGGGACAGGGGAGAACTCACTATCCGTCGGGGAGGTACCGCCTCACGATGAGGGGAATCTTCTTCTCCTTGAGCTCCTTGATCGCAATCTGTAGCGGGTCTGTCTCGCCCTCGAGATCAACCAGAACAGGCGCGTTCATGCTGCAATGTCGTCAGCTTCCCTTTCTCGCGACCCCAGACACCGCGCTCCTCAAGGCACAGGGCTTCTCACCTAATCTGCAGCGCCCGCGTCCCCAGTATCCTCGCCTTCTCATACTTGGTCATGTACGGCGTCGTCGTGCGATCCTCGTTCGGAATCCGCCTGTCCTTCATAGACTTGACTCCCCCCTTCCCCTGAGTCGCCGCCGCCGCCGCCGCGTCCCCCGACACCACGACGTTCTCCTGGTCATCGGCATTCTTGTTCTCCTCCTCCATGGCGTCGTCGGACCAGTACTCCTCGACCTCGTCCTCCTCGTACATCGGCTCATCACTGTGGTGGCGTTAGCACGTCGCGCGCAATGGAGCGCATCGCAGGAATGGGGACGTACCCGCCGAGGACGTCGACATCGTCTCCTGCGTCAGACATGGTGGGCTCGAGGTGGGTCTTTCGTCAGGTCGATTGGCGAGGGTTCGGTTAGGTTGTCTGGTCCGAAGCAAGGACCGGCGTGTCGTGGGCGTGTTGGATCCTTGGGGCAGGCTGCTCTCTTTTCGCGCGATCTGGAGGGGATCAAAAAATTGTAGGCACATACCAGCCAGCTGCGATAGAGCTTATCAGTTCAGCCGAGTATACGCCGGGCTCACCGTCACCTCGTATGCATGCGGACGTTGATTGGTTAATCGACACTGTAAAAGGCCCCACAGCTTCCGCACCCACAAAGACTTGGGAAAAAGTGCTTGACCGCCCGGGTCTGAAAATGTTCTGCCGCTATCTATATCAGCCTCCCGGGAGCTCCTTCTCGCAAAGCTCGGGCATCTCAACTGCAGAGGTCCCGAGCCAATTGATAGGGACGATTCTTCTTCAACTTTCCCGCGCCTTTAATGGTGCATCGTGAGCGGAGATGACGAAACGAACCAGGGAAGAGACCCCCGGTTCTCCGGAACCACCGGCGAAGAGGCATGCCTCGGAGAGCAGAGGTGAGCGTCCAGCCCACTTGTACCTCACTTGTTTCCGGTCTCTAACTTTGCTATTCAGCTCCCTCTACAGCACCAGGAACCCCGTCAAAGCCGAAGAACCTTCTCTGCACTTTTCCTGGCTGCGACAAGACGTTCAGCCGGCCCTCGCGTCTTGCCGTTCACGAACGGTCTCACACCGGCGAGCGTCCTTACGAGTGCACCTACGAAGGGTGCAACAAGTCCTACATCGAGGAGAAGCACCTCCAACAGCATGTCACCGACATCCACACCGGCGAACGGAAACACATCTGCGATGAGCCCGGCTGCGACTCAGCTTTCAGTACCGCTACCCGCCTACGCCGCCACCAGTCGACGGTCCACGCCAAGGACAAGCCCGGCTTCAAATGCACAGCCCACGGCCCTTGCACACAGACTTTCCGCAAGAAGTCGGCACTAGAGCGACACGTCCGGAAGGACCACCTCGGCCTCCCGCCGTTCCTTTGCCCGGAACCCAACTGCACCGCAGCTTACGACTCGGCCGGCGCCCTCCGGAACCACAAGGACCGCGAGCACGGCGAGCTCAAGTTCTGGTGCGAGGTGTGCGGGCAGGACGGAGCGGCGGTCGGATTCTCACTTCCGTCGCAGCTGCAGAACCACATGCGCAAGGAGCACTTGAACTGCGTATTCTGCGAGTTTACTAGTAGTTCCAAGCACGACCTCGCTAGGCACGTGGAGATGCAGCACACCGCGAAGAGCGAGGCGCCTGTGGAGCCAAAGAGGCTGCAGTGTGAGTGGGTGGGGTGCGGGAAGTGGTTTACCAAGAAGTCGAACTTGAATGTCCACATAAGGTCCGCGCACGAGGGGAAGCGGTTTGTCTGCGGGCAGGTGGACGTCCGGAAGGCGGAGCACCTCGCGGGCTGGGACATGTCCGAAGGATGTGGCAAGGGCTTTGCGAGTAAATCGAACCTTGAGGATCATGTTCGGTACGTCCATCTGAAGATGGTTCGGCCGGTGAATAACAGGGGCCGTCGGGGGGCCACGGCACCGGTTGACGAGGTCTCGGGGGCATTGGACGCGGCGAAGCGGAACTTGGTGTGTCCGGTTATGGGCTGTGAGTCCAGGTTTATCAGGAATCACGATCTGCAGCGGCACATCGAGACTCACCAAGAACTCGAAGCTCCGGGACCAGCTGGCCCCGAGGGCAGTCATGATCCCGGTTTCGACACCAATGTCGACCCCCTCCAATCTCTCGTGAACGCCGAACCCATCTACCCCGACGGCGGCCAGCTTTACGGCAACCCCGAACCTGACACCGCTTTCTACCCGGATCCCACTTTGCAATACGCCTCCCCGAGCGCGCAGGGCAACCAAGACGTGGACCATTTCGCCATGGCGATGGAAAACGTCGAGGTTGCGCAGCAGCTCACCGCTGCCGACAAGGCGTTTACACCCGGCTGGAATAATGCCCAGGGATCGCTGGTTGAAGCGTAGGGCCCTCATTAGACGGTTTATATACCGGATGGGCTGTGGGGTTTGAGCGGAGGGTGCTTTGGAGGTTGGCTGTGGAATGACGACGCCCAAGGGGCGCTGGTTGACGGGTAGGGATTTTGCCAGGGGGAATATCCGTCAATTGAACAGTGGGTGAACGTTGGCTGGCCGTGGAATATGGGCTGCGAAAATGGGTGTTAAGGAACCAAAAACGGATTATTGGAGTGGAGATGCATATAGATGAGAAGGGGAATAGATGTGTAAACAAAACGGCGGCTGCATAGGTCTGGGCGCGGCGAAGGAGAGATGGAGCCGCGGAATCATTTATTCTGGTTACGGACAGAAGGGGTGATGGGGTGAAGGGGAAAATGAGGCGAGACGGCTTGGGATGTCGGGCATACTTCCCAAGGAAAGAATTGACGGAGTTTTGGCAAATGTAGATACCCCGGCTTCGGCCATGCTATGAAGTTCAAAAAAAAAAAAAAACACACGATTTCACTTCTTGATGGACTCGTATTGCGGCTATCTTTACATTGACGGACGATCTTGCGTTAGTTTATAGATTCTCGAGGTCCTTGGATATCAGAGGTCGAAGGGTGACAAGCGGTTCCCGGTCTATAGTACGAATAGTCTTTTTAAAGAAGCTGGCCACCCTTAGAGAGAGCATCCTCATCATCGGTTTTCTGTAGACATATTATTACTTGTACGTAACTCGAGTGGAGACGTCGATATGTGGCGCTGTGTACAAAGTCCCAATGTATGGTGCCAAGAACCAAAGTTGGAGCGTTTTGGTCAAGACAGGGTGAAACTCGAAGTGCTTGTCACTACTGTCATCAGCAGCTAGAGAAACAGAACGGCTGCAGTTGCAGAGCATGTTAATCTTATCCTCTCCCTTTCTTCTCGTCTTAATCTAGCAAGTTCTTGTAATGTCCGTAATTCCATAATAGCCTACTACACTTCTTCCCACTATGCCTTTCCTATGCCCCGACGTATTTGTTGGTTTCTAAAGCGCAGTTCTGGGTACTTGGCCTCGATGACGTGGAAGGCTTATACACGGGCCTGGAGCATCTCGGATCTAACGAGGCCTGTATAGAGTTTAGCATACTTGACATTACCTTGGATTGCGAATGCGACACTTATTACTCTCTGGGAGACCGCCAAGTCTTAGGACAATCCCGTTTGTTAGTGGCTCGTTGTTATACTGGGAGTACCAACTATTAGCCCATCTGCGAAATGACAGGCTTTACAAGCCATGTATATGCTGCCAACTAGGTAAAATCAGCGAATCTATTGTGGCTAGGCAGCTGCTAAGATATTCAAGGTCTAGTATGGCACGGACTCTAAGCCTCAGAGAAGCTATGGTTTAAGCTAGGAATATCAACCCATCCTCTCCGCGGAGCGTATGGCCTAGGTAGAAAACGTATCAATCCGTAGGCATGACTGAAAACACATATGTACAGAATCATATGTTATGCTGTAAATACTTTGAGCGTTACCCCAAGGCAATAGTAGCAAGTATCAATATGAGCCGTGGGTGCCGACCTAGACGAAACTTTATCTAACTCACCCAGGTATCTATATTCGCAACAAGGGACATCTTTGGGACTTAAACGTACCAATAGTGCGGCCGCATCCTCGTGCAATTATACCTTAGATCCCTTGGGTTCGTATATTCGATGAACGGCGAAGAACCGGGTCTCCTTTACATTCAGAAAGCCGTTACCATGCATAAGCGCTAGCTGCGATTGACAATCATGGAGGTCTTGGGACGACCGAGGCGCCAAGCCCTTGGCCCGGCAAGCAAGTCTCAAGTGACCCAGCATTGGCGCGTCTACCAACAGTCTGGTGATAGACGCCCGAAACACCCTCAGCCGGGCAGGCGACTTTACCTGCTTACTTGGGGAGGGCTACGCAGGTTCTTCATCGGCTAGCCAGCTCCAGGTTTCCTTGACGTGGGGTTAGGGCAGGCGTCAATCGCAGTGAGACCGTGAGATCGGTGCGTGGGATTAGCGTGCACAGAAGTGACACAATGGAGCTTCGGAGCGAACGTGAGTCAGTCCTCTCTTCCGGATATCTCTCAGCCAGAGGTGGATTTCCTCGACACGTCCTTCTTCTAATCTGACGGCGTACCTCCAGTCCCCCGTCCCCCGACAACAACCGCGATACACAAGGGGTTTATCTGCGGCGAGCCTTCACGGATTATCGCTGTGTTGAAGCACTTGAAGCAGAGCACGTCTTGCCACTTTGATGGTAAGTGAACTGACATTTCCCCACATAGAAATTGAGCAAGTTCTCAGTATTTGATATGCATCTACCAGCGGAGGACGTATCCATGATAGGCACTATCAATGCGACAATGAAGGCGGACCGCTTCCCACCGTCGCGTTGTTCAACGACCTATTCCTAGCCACCGCCACGAACCAGATGATAGAGAAATATAAGGTCAAGCCACAGGACCTCACCCTCAAGTACATCACGATTTCCGGACCGCTGGGAGCCCGAAAGATGAAGGCATCGTCGATTGGGAACAGGCGGGTTGGTACCCTTAACACTGCGAATATTGCAAGTTACCTTACGGGGCGAACCATGCACACAGATTGCATACTGGCGGATGGGCGGATGAGGTTATGAAGTCACATAGGGACGAGCGGTGTAGGTTTTCGGAGTACTTCTTGTGGCGACGAAGCACGTGAAGATGGGAGGGGTTGGTGGAGAAATGGTGCCGTCCGCGACAGAAAGTGATGGACTGAAATGAACGCATTGATACCGCCGCGCAAATGACGACGACTATACATACGTTCGCCGACGGGAGTAGTCTAGGAGACTCGCCGTCGTAGCTGCGCCAAGAACCAAATAAAGTCGACGAATGGATACTTGGACGGGGTCGGGAAACGGGCCCATACTCGGGTGAGTTTCAACCCCAAACTTTGCCCAGACACGCCGTGCAACGAAGATGCGAGGCCTCCACAGAAACGGCCCGGTCGAGGCCCGCATCCCCTGTCCAACCCGTCATCGTCCTACGAGCTGAAACGAATCCTACACGGGACGAGGACAGGATCGGATTGGTAAGCACGTTAGAAATCCGCGCGGCCTGCAGACAAACGTTCTCGGGCACAGCGCGGCCCTTGATACCTCGGTGTGATCCTTCGTCGAGGCCGTGTTCTGGTCAGCTCCGAAGCAGTTGCCGTGCATCTTACCCCGTGGAAGCGAAAGGATCGGATGAGAGATCGGGTTTGGGGCTTGCACGCTCTCTGTACGCCTGTTGTGTGCAGGGGACAAAGTCGCGGGCTTGATGTTGCTCCGCCGCCATTATGGCGAGCGCACGAGGCGAGAGCACATGAGGAATCGGTTGGGGACGGAGGTCGGGGATAACACAAGAGCCCCAAATGCTGAAAAGGCAACCGAATTAGCCCTACGCCCAAGTCCCGACGAAGAGTCTTGGCGCGCCGCCGTCTTGAACATGGACTGCAGATGCGGGGAGACGCGGGAAGGACGATACATCATTCTCGTATCTGCACATGACAAATCCAGCAAGGCTCTGCGGCCGAGACTTGATTAGAAATTCAGACCCTTGCGGTCGGCGACGCTGCAGGATTCTTGGCAACGGCGGGGTTCCGGCGCAACGGCGGGGCGCGGGCGAGACGGTGAGCGACGTCCCCGGAAGCTCGCCGAATCTTCTGCCGCCGTTCCCGTGGAGGGACGCCTCGTTTCATTGGGTCTTCTTCCCAACCACGGTTCCGCCCTGGGTCGCTTGGAGGCGCATGAGACTACAGGGTACGTGGACGGCGGGGTCATTGTGCCCCCGTCGACGCGGGTCGTCGCAGCTGGGGTTGCTGCGGTAATGCGTCTGACCAGCAGCTCCTTTGGCCAGGCTTACCGGCTCAAGCTCGGGGGGCCGCATGGCGGGGTCCTTTTTGCCCCGCATCGAAGCTACGGCTCTTGGACGGACTACGTGTCAGTGACCTGTCCCGCTCCCTGTTGAGGAAGGTTAGGCAGTCAGGAAGGAGCAACCCGGAGGTATAAAGCTGCGCCGCTCCTCCCCTTAACCCCGATCTCTCGCCACCACAGCTCTCACCTCTAGCTTCCCTGAACAGCCTCACCCCAGACGACTAAACTACCATCCCCACCACAACGACACCATCCCCAAAACGCCACCATGCCTTACGCCTTCTACGACGCATCCGTGGGCCCCACGAAGGCCTCTCTCACCTCCCTCACCGCCATCCTGAAGAAGGGCGAGGCCTACGCCGCCGAGAAGTCCATCCCGGAGTCTGATGTCCTCGCCTGGACCCTCGCCCCGGACATGCTCCCCCTCTCCTTCCAGGTCCAGATGGTCTGCGACGTCGCCATGAAGCTCGTCGCCCGCGTCCACGACGAGACCCCCCTCGACTGGTCCCACACGGACCTCAAGACCTTCGCCGACCTCTACGCCCGCATCGCTGAGGCGGAGAAGTGGATCGCCAAGGCGGACAAGGACACCTTTGAGAAGAGGGTCGACGAGATTGTGAAGCTGCAGTTGGGGCCGGAGATCACGAAGGAGGTGCCGGCGAAGGGCTGGTTTGCGCTCTACGGGCAGCCGAACGCCTTCTTCCACCTTACGACTGTTTACTCGATCCTGAGGAACAAGGGGGTGCAGCTTGGCAAGATGGACTTTATCGCGCCGTTCACGACGGGGTGGGTCACCATCCCGTAGGGGCTGACGCGTTGATCTCGCATAGCTTGTAGATGGAGGGGCTGGTGGGAAGGCCTCGAGTACGACATGTTAGTCCGGGCGGCATCATCTGTCGGAAGCTCGTCTCGTCGCACGGAAGTAGAACCTTCTCCTTCGGAAGAACTCTAGCTTTGTTTATACCCCTCACTTTAATGAGAAGAAAGAATACCACTCTATCCAGATAACTGTCGTATCCGGCCGTCCAATGTAAATCTGGTGTTAAGCCACCCTTGTTCAGGCATGACCATTCGGAAGTGGGCCAATAGAGGATCGGGCGTGGGACCGTGTGGATGTCAATGCTCGGGTAAGGCAGTAGCGTAGAGGCGCCATAAACGGATTTTGCGGTGACGGGCAGAAGGTGAAGTGGTAAGCTTGCATTCGCCGGGGTAGTAGATAGCCCACCTTCGGAAGCGGGGAAAATTGCCGGGCCCAGTCGTACCTCCGAGCTCCCTCTCGTAGTTTGTCACGATATGCGCTGCCTACACTTCTAATCTTTTCCAATGCGGCTTTTACAAAAATCCGGACGACGGGCCGCTATCGCTCGACACCGGGAATACGACGTGCTTCACCTGCATGTCAGCTTACTCTTCTGCCCGCCATGGTTAGAGCCCCAATATATTGGTGTGTAGTGCTCCACGGTATGTCAGCTCAACCCACTCACCCCGCTCTAAGATCCCTGGGCAAGAATAAGAGGTTTACATGAGGGACAGTCCAATGGTTCTTTTGATTCCCAACCCGACTGAGGTCGTATCGATGGCTTCCTCCGCCCGTCAAGGCGAGTCTAAGGAGTGACGGCACGGCAAATCTCGCAATGACCCGGAGCTAAAAGGCCCGTTGGCGAAGTGGATTGCGGCTGATCATGGACGCGCTGTCGAGGCACTCATGGTGACGAGTAGGTGCCTCGCCTCTGGCAGGTCGGTGAAGGGAAACGGGCGAGACATATCCCTCGCTGTGTAAACCTTTCCCTGGAATGTTGAGATTGTGGTTACCCATGTCGCGGATCGGGTACTTGGAGCACTGTGAGGCTTCAGCGGTTCACCTGGGTGCGAAATCAAATGCGGATACAGATCAGGGAGATCAGCCTGGCTATGTTCCTCATACGTCTTTGAAAAGGTCCTCCATAACGCGCTCGATAAGATCATGAGCCTCGATAATAGTAGGGGTGGGGGCTGAGGTGGCCTATCGCGGTTATGCGTGTAAAGGTACAATGTGCATCTCCTACATGCACGCGCATCAGGAACTGCAGTCAAGGTGAACCAACTCTGACGACGAGCTCCCCGGCAGCCTTTGCTCGTACCTAATTCAAAATGGCGGATCCGTTTGAAGTGCGCATGCGGTTTACGAAACTGCTGCAGCACATGAACGCCTCCGTCACCGCTACACAAAAGGCTGCGCAGTATGCCCTCCGATACAAGGACATGGACGAGGACCTCCACTCGTGTATCGTGGAGCAGCTGGAGCAGGTAAGTGCATCTCGAATCCTCTTCCCTGCTCCCATGAATAGAAAACCCCTTTGTTTTTTTTTCTTCTGAGACGGGGATGACAAAGTTGTGCTGATCATGAGACTAGAACCGGAACATGAACACGAGGGCAAACATCATGTACTTCATCGAGCAGTTCCTACAGCTGGCGACCAAGGAGGGCCATGAGAACTACGTGCGGATGATGCAGAGAGACATCATCAGAGTTGTGGACGCAGTGGCGCCGGATGACGGGACAGGCTCCGCGAATGTCGGCGTCGTTCGAAAGGTAGGTACCCATCTCACTGACGTTTGAAAAAAGTCATAATCAGCTCGCTAACCACTCCCAGGTCCTCAACGGCCTCTGCAACAAGGGCTACTTCCCCGCCGACCTAGTACGGGAAATAGAAGAGTGCCTCCGTGACCGCGTACCCAAGGACCTCGACCTCGCGAGCCCCGCCCAGGCCGCCTCCTCGTCCGGCCAGCCGGCGAAGCGCAAGGCGGAGCCGCGGCACGTGGAGCAGCGGATCGAGGAGGACAGGGAGCGGCACAAGAGGCTGAGGGAGACGATGTGGGCGGTGCCAGCCGGGCCAGGGGACAAGAAGGAGTCGGAGAAGCTGTGGGAGGAGACGAGTGATTGGGGGAGTGATGATGATTTGTTGGCCAAGGAGGAGGCGGAGATGAGGGCGGATGAGTGGGCGTCGTACTGTTCTCACTACAGGACTGCGTGATTGTGTGTCGGGTCATGGATGTAGGATGAGTGTAGGGCGGGTGTAGGGTGAGGGAGCAAGCGGCGTTAGTGTTGCTGCTCGGTTCTCGCGGGTTGGGACTGTCTAGTTAATGATACCCCTCTAGAAAGCATCTACGGCACTGAGCGAACGGTGGAGACACTCGGCGTACAGGCACGCCTCGTAGTCGGGTCGTTGAGTTGAGCGGATGCTCCACGCACTATGTATTGTTACATCCATTATACACGCAAGAAGCTCAATCTATCGTGGCACGCGGCCCTGGGGGGAAGCAAAAGGCGCCTCTATATGCCTTCCCCCGAGATCCCGCAAAGACATCGAGAAACTTGCTCACACCATTTCCCATAACACCTCCATCCCCGATGCAAGCCTTAGTCCATCGTGACGGTGGCACCCAGCCCCTTGAGCGCCTCGATGATCTTCTCCGCCTCCTCCTTGGGCACGTTGTCCTTCATGGTCTTCGGCGCGCTCTCAACGAACTTCTTGCTGTCCACCAGGCTGAGGCCCAAAAGGTTCTTGATCTCCTTGATGACCTTGGGCTTCGCGCTCGCCTCGAAGCCCTCGAGCTTGAGCGTGAAGACGCTCTTCTCCTGCACGGGGGCCGCCTCCTCGGCCTCCTCAGCGGGCGCCGCGGCAGGGGCGGCAGCGGGGGCGGCGGCGAAGGCGCCAGCGGGCATGTCGGGGATGTTGAGGCGGGACTGTAGACGGATCATCGGTTAGATGCCCGTCGGTCGGGCGAGCGGGAAGGGGTGGGCCGGCGAGCTTACCTTTAGGCTCGAGACGAGGTCGGCAGTCTCAAGGAGGGTGAGCTTGCTGATCTGGTCGACAATAGCCGAGATCTTGGGGTCCACGGGCGCCGCCTCCGCCTCCGTCGAGTTGTACCGCCTGGGCATCGCGGCCATCCGCGTCACGTTCGAGGGCCGGAGAGGGCCGGCGGTCCGCAGCTGGCGCGCGCAGCGCTGGGCGGCGTATCTGCAGGAGAGAGACATTTTTGTCGGAAGTGACGCGGTAGGAGGTCGGGAGGAGCGTGCGGTTGTCGTTTGTTGTCGCGAAGGGGGGGGAGGGGCGGTCCACCAAGAAGTGCTGTTGGTCGTACTGGTATGGTGATAATTGAAGATTTTCGAGCATCGCGGTTGGGAGACGACCCGAGGTGGCTCGTGCGCGCCAATTGGAAATTTTGCTCCTGTCAGCCAGTTGGCGCCTCCCGGCTGCGAGACCGCCCTAGGCGTGAGCGAATCCATACAGTATAAATATTCTATCGATAACCAAGCGCACAGTACGATAGGCCATTCAATGTATCATGTCCAGCTAATCCTAGGTTTCCATCGCCGAGCCGGACCCGGAGTACATGACCCTGCAGGGACCGGGCCCGGTTCCCGTCGCGCACTGTGCATCTGCCCCTCGACCGCAAAAAAAGTTCTGGAGACCTGCAAGTCGTTCACGGCTCCAACAAACTACAACATACCAGATTCGCTCAGATACGGAGCGGTGAGGATGGCGATGGCGGATATCACGCCTGACATAGTGTCTCTACTGAGGGACACCCATACCCTGAGCCTCCTACCCCCCGAAGTCCTCGAGGTCGTACAGAACCACGCCGCTACGACGATCCTCGAAGCGATATCCAACGCCGCCCTCCGCCCTCACCTCACCGACAGGCTTTTCGCCCACTTCGAAGCCGTTTTCCCGGATATTTGCGCGAGGTGGATTCTAGGTAGCTCCCGATCCGGAAACCGGGGTTCGATCGTCGCTGCCTTTGCCCGAATCTTGCCCTTCGCGCCCTACCTGTCCGTCTTCCTTGAACGATTCCTCTACGAAGAACACTCGAAACCTACCAAGCGACCGATTCTCGCCCCTAACCACCTAGACTCGTGGTCAACCGCCCCCAATGACCCAGCTTCTCTCCAGCAGATCCTCCTCTCTGTGTGGAGGCTTAACAGCGTCGACCAAAGGACGTACGGTCCTCTAATATCGCCGTCTGACTTGCAGGCGCTCTTCCAACACGACAGTCGCGCTGTGAGGTATCTTTCCATACGAATATTCTGCCAGCTCGTCCATGCGTCCGACTTCAAGCTTGAGGCGCTTGTGCAGGAGCACCTTGGGACCTCGGAGTCCATACCTGGCGACTTCGATGGCCAGGAGATCGACTATGGATTCTTGTCTCTACACGAACATGGCCGTGTCAAGGCTCTCGATGTCCTCCGGCGGCAACGCTCCGCAGTCGACGCGTCCGAAACTACCCCCATGGCCCCGCAGGCCCTTACCCCCCTCGTTGCGTCCTACGGAAACGTACTCCTCCCTCGGCCTGGCGGGCCCACCAACAAGACCTCTTCAGTTGTCATCACGTCCACCGTGAGGGAAAACCTGGAGAACCTCGCGAAGCACCTCCAAAAACCGGGTGCCATCCTTCTACACGGCCTTCCCGGCTCCGGAAAGACCTCGGCCATCCAAAAACTCGCGAAAGACCTCGGCGCCGATTCCGACATGGTGACCCTGCACCTCAACGACCAGACCGATGCGAAGATGCTGATCGGCCTGTACTCGACTGGTTCCAAGCCTGGAAGCTTTGAGTGGAGGCCTGGTGTGTTGACAAAGGCTGTGAGGGAGGGGAGATGGGTGCTGATCGAGGATCTTGATCGGGCCCCTGCTGAAGTTGTCAGCTCCCTGCTACCGCTGGTGGAGCGTGGTGAACTTCTCATTCCTAGTCGGAGTGAGAGGATTAAGGCGGCTAGCGGCTTCCGCCTCTTCGCCACTATCCGGACTTCGCTTGGGATGGACGGCCAGGAAATGCTTCCCCATCTACTTGGCCTGCGATTCTGGCAGCAGCTGGGCATCAAGACTCTGCCGGAACCGGAGCTCGAGGAGGTGATCCACGGAGCGTTCCCCCTACTCGACAAGCTCGGCCCTCAAATCCTCTCCGTTTACCGTCGGTTGACCCACATGACGTCTCTACCGTCAATGGCCGCATCAAGCCGGGGTCTGGTGAGGCAGATGACCCTCAGAGAACTGCTCAAGTGGTGCAGGAGACTCCAGGATCTTCTTGTCGCATCGGCCTCGGCCACGGTCATGAGCGAGGAGACGCGGGAACGCATGTTCATGGAGGCGATCGATTGTTTTGTGGGTCACCTTCCCGACAGCAAGGCGAGGGACGACCTTGTCTACGCGATTGGAGAGGAAATGCACATCCCGAAGACGTGGGTTGAGCACCAGATGACTGGGTACGTTCCCGTCCTGAAGAACTCCGAGACGCACCTTACGATCGGCCGGACGTCGATCGAGAAGCGCAAGAACCCCGCGTCGCAGCGCTCGAAGCGGCCGTTTGCCGACACAACCCAGGCAAAGAGGCTCCTCGAGCAGCTGACGAGGTCCGTTCAGCTGCGCGAGCCGGTGCTTCTAGTCGGTGAGACCGGTATCGGAAAGACGACGGTGGTGCAGCAGCTGGCGGACGTCGTTGGTCGAAAGGTCATCGCGGTCAACTTGTCGCAGCAGAGCGAGGTCGGGGACCTACTCGGTGGCTTCAAGCCTGTTAGCGCGATGAGTCTGGCCATGCCCCTGAAGGACGAGTTCGACGAGCTTTTCAAGGACACGGGCCTCGCGAGGAAGAACCAGCCATATCTCACCAAGCTCAACGACGTCTTTGCGAAGCGAAAGTGGACAAGCGTTTCAAAGCTGTGGCGGGCTGGCGTCGATGTTTATAAGAAGGCGATGCGGGACCAGGGAGAGCGGAAGCCGAACGGCGATGAGCCCCCGGCGAAGCAGCAGAAGCAGGCGTCGACGTCAAGGCTCCGACAGCTCGCTGAGATCACACCCAGATGGGACGAGTTTGAGAAGAAGCTCGAACAATTTAATATCCAGATCTCTAACAACTCGAGCGCGTTTACCTTTTCCTTCGTCGAGGGCAACATTGTCAAGGCCGCCAGAAATGGCGACTGGGTGTTGCTCGACGAGATTAACCTCGCAACGTCGGATACGTTGGAGAGTATTGCGGACCTCCTTACCGATCCCGGCGAGACGCCTTCCATTCTCCTGTCTGAGACTGGTGAGATTGAGAGAATCAAGGCGCACCCTAACTTTCGCATTTTCGGCGCCATGAACCCGGCGACGGATGTCGGTAAACGGGACCTCCCCGTGGGCATCCGGTCGCGCTTCACGGAAATCTACGTCAATAGCCCAGATCGCGATTACAAGGACCTGCTCAAGGTCGTCAAGGTCTACCTGCAGATCAAGAGCGCGAAGGATGAGCAGGCGGCCGATGACATCGCGAGGCTGTATATGAACACCAAGAAGCTCGCGGACGAGAAGCGACTGGTTGACGGAGCGAACGAGGTGCCTCACTTCAGTCTGCGCACGCTCACCCGTGTGCTTAGCTACGCGAAAGAAGTCGCACCGTTCTATGGTTTGCGCCGGGCGTTGTACGAAGGCTTCTCGATGGGCTTCCTCACCCTCCTGAACCGGGAGTCGGAGGCGATGCTGATCCCGCTGATGTACCACCACATCTTTGGCGACGACAAGGTCCGGAAATCCCTCCTTTCTCAGAGCCCCAAGATCCCCGACGACGGGAGGCAGTACGTCCGGTTCAAGAGCCAGAGCCAGGAGAGACAGTACTGGCTGTTGCAGGGCGACCAGGAGCCCCGCGAGAATGACAGCTACATCATCTCGCCGTCCGTCGAGCGGAACCTCCTCAACCTCGTGCGGGCGACATCCAACACTAAGGCTGGTGGTTACCCCGTCCTTATCCAGGGTCCGACGTCCGCGGGTAAGACGAGTATGATTGAGTATCTGGCAAACTACAGCGGCAACCACTTCGTGCGAATCAACAACCACGAACACACGGACCTGGAACAGTACCTCGGCACGTACGTCTCTGGTACGGACGGCAAACTTCAGTTCCAGGAAGGTCTTCTAGTGCAGGCGATGCGCAAGGGGTACTGGATCGTCCTGGACGAGCTGAACTTGGCGCCAACCGATGTTCTGGAGGCCCTTAACCGCCTTCTGGATGACAACCGAGAGCTTCTCATTCCCGAGACGCAGGAGGTCGTGAGGCCCCACGAAAACTTCCGACTCTTCGCGACTCAGAACCCTCCCGGCTTGTATGGTGGTAGGAAGGTTCTCTCACGCGCCTTCCGAAACAGGTTCCTAGAGCTGCACTTTGACGACATACCTGAGGACGAACTCGAGTTCATTCTCCAGAAGCGCAGCCGGTACACCTCGCCGTCGGACTGCAAGCGGATAGTCACGGTGTACAAGGAGCTCTCCGCGCTCCGGCAGTCGACGAGGGTGTTTGAGCAGAAGAACAGCTTTGCGACGTTGCGTGACCTATTCCGATGGGCCCTCCGAGACTCGCAGAACCGAGAGGAGATTGCGGCAAACGGGTTCATGTTGCTCGCCGAGCGCGTCCGGGACGAGGGAGAGAGGATCGCGGTGAAGGAGATCATCGAGAAGGTCTTCAAGGTCAAGATCAACCCCGACGACCTCTATGCGAACGCCATGCCTAGTGCCGAGCAGGTGCGGGACGATAAGCAGGGAGCGGTATGGACCAAGGGGATGCGTCGTCTGTGGATGCTCTTGTCGCAGGCTGTCCGCAATCGCGAGCCAGTGCTTCTGGTTGGTGAGACGGGCTGCGGTAAGACTACGGTGTGCCAGATTCTTGCGGATGTCATGAGTAAGGAGCTGCACATGGTCAACGCGCATCAGAACACGGAGACGGGCGACATCATCGGTTCGCAGAGACCCATCCGGAACCGTGGTGGGCTCGTGTCTGCACTCCACGCGGCGCACCAGCTTGCGTTGGAGCAGCTCGGCGAGGATGCTACCGGACCCCCTGAAGAAGTGCAGGACAGGCTGCGCCAGCTACCGGCCGACAAGATCTCCGCTATCCCGAAGGACACGAAGGCGAAGATTCAGGACCTTGAGGTCCGAAGCAAAGCTCTGTTTGAGTGGCGCGATGGCAGTCTCGTCGAGGCGATGAAAGGGGGAGACTTCTTCCTCCTAGATGAGATATCCCTTGCCGATGACTCCGTCCTCGAACGTCTCAACTCTGTCCTGGAGCCCCAACGGTTTATCCTCCTGGCGGAGAAGGGCGGCGAGGACGCCTACGTCGAAGCGGCGCCCGAGTTCAACTTCTTCGCGACGATGAACCCCGGCGGTGACTTTGGCAAGAAGGAGCTTTCACCCGCGCTGAGGAACCGGTTCACGGAGATCTGGGTGCCCCCGCTGTCTGGCACGGACGACGTTCTCGAGATTGTAACGCAGAAGCTGGACGAGGAGGTCAAAAAGTTGGCAGGCGTCATTGTGGACTTTGCCAGCTGGTTCGGCGAGACGTTCCGCTCTGCCTCGTCTACTGCGTTCTCCATCCGCGAGTTACTCGTGTGGGTGCAGTTCATCAACAAATGCCACCATCTAGATGCTCCATTCGCTGTCGTCAACGGTGCCGCGACGGTGTTCATCGACAGCCTGGGAGCGGACCCGTCCGGGCTAATTCCCCTTGACTCGCAAGGTGTTTTGGAGCAAAGACGCAACTGCCTCAACAAGCTGAGTGAGCTGCTGGGGACTGACATCAGCGCAATATATAACAACAGCCCCGAGCTGATCTACGACGACTCGAGCCTCTCTATCGGCGGTTTCGTCACACCCAGGACCCCAGCCGATGTCAGTGACAAACAATTCTCGTTCTTCAAGCCCCCGACAACCCGCCTCAACACCTTCCGTGTCGTGCGAGCGCTCCAGATGCAGAAGCCGATCCTCCTCGAGGGTAGCCCCGGTGTCGGAAAGACGACCCTCGTTGCGGCTCTCGCTGAGGTCTGTGGTCGGCCACTCACGAGAATCAACCTGTCCGACCAGACGGATCTCATGGACCTCTTCGGTACTGACGTTCCGGTCGACGGCGCCGAGGCCGGTAACTTCGCCTGGAGGGATGCCCCGTTCCTGCGCGCGATGCAGCGCGGAGAGTGGGTTCTGCTCGACGAGATGAACCTCGCATCGCAATCTGTCCTCGAGGGTCTGAATGCTTGTTTGGATCATCGTGGTGAGGTGTACATCTCCGAACTCGGGCAGACGTTCAAGAGGCACCCCGACTTCCGGCTCTTCGCGGCGCAGAACCCTCACCACCAGGGCGGTGGCAGGAAGGGTCTCCCGAGTTCCTTCGTGAACCGATTTATCGTCGTGTACGCCGACATCTTCTCCAATGAGGATCTCCGAATGATCGTGTCCGGCAAGGCGCCTGGCATGCCGGCTGAGACCATCCAGAAGTTGATCGACTTCATCACGCAATTGGAGGACAAGATTGCCCGGGATCGCGTGTTCGGCGCGCAGGGTGCGCCATGGGAATTCAACCTTCGTGACCTGCTCCGCTGGCTTCACCTCCTCGGCAGCTCAGATCCCCTTCTTGGGACGGCGACCGTGGACGATCTCCTCGACATCATCATCCGCCAGCGCTTCAGGACCGAGAAGGATCGGAACGAGGTGACGAAGCTTTATGCCGACGTCTTTGGCCGGCTTCCGAAGCAGCACAGTCTCTACCATGACATCAACTCGTCGCTCTCTCAGGTCGGCCTGGCGATGCTGCGGCGCAACATCTTCTCACAGCCCGTCAAGCTGCACAACATCGACCTGAAGTGCCGCCTGCCCGAGATCGAAACTCTCATGTTCTGCGTTTCCCAGAACATCCCCTGCATCGTCAGCGGGCCATCGGGCTCTGGGAAGTCGGTAGTCATCCAGCATATCGCTGCTCTCGCCGGGAAGGAGCTGGTTACGTTCCCCCTGAACGCCGATGTCGATACGATGGATCTTGTCGGTGGCTTCGAGCAGTCTGACCCGCTGCGCGAGGTCAACACTGTGCTCCAGGAACTCCGCGAGACTCTCCGGGCGTCGGTCTTATCCGTTGTTCCTCAAGCCGCTCCGCAGGAAGCTCTCCAGCTTCTGCACATCCTCGAAGTTGGCACAGACATCCCGGAGCCCTCGGACATCCTCCCATCCGCCAACGCGCTCAATGCCCTCGTCTCTCCCGACTCTGAGGTGGGAGCCGTCCTCACCAGGGCTATCGAGGCCCTCAACAAGCCTATGACGGTCTCGAACCCCCGTTTCGAGTGGCTCGACGGCGTTATCATCAAGGCCCTCCAGAGCGGCCAGTGGCTCGTGCTCGACAACGCGAATCTGTGCAGCGCCTCTGTTTTGGACAGGCTCAACTCGCTCCTGGAGCCCGACGGTTTCATCAGCGTCAACGAGCACTGCGGGCCCGACGGAGAGCCGAGGATTGTGAAGCCGCATCCCGAGTTTAGGATCTTTCTGACGACGGACCCCCGGTACGGCGAGCTGTCCAGGGCTATGCGGAACAGGGCAGTTGAAATCCACTTGAATGAGTCGATCGGGGAGCAGGCGTCACATATGAGGTGGGTGGCGGCCATTGAGAGTAGCCTCCGGCGGTACCAGGTGCTCCTCTCCATGTTCAATGCCAACAACTCGAATGTGGATGAAGCCACTGCGCGTCTTGCACTCGAGGGCCTTACCAAGGCCGATATCCACTTGTTGCCTCGCTTCATCAGTAACCTTCAGAGAGGATGGATGTCCCAGGGCCAGGACGTGGCGAGAGAATCCGAGCGCCTGGTCGAGTTCCTTCGCTCAAGCAGCACCGACGATCTAAAGTTGGCCATTGCGGAAATGTACTCGACGCTTCCCGCAATGGGTTCCGGGAGCATTGGGGATACCCAGCCTATCTTCCCCATCAAGAACCTTCCACTGGCCACGCTTCTCATGAGCGTAACAGATACCCGACCTCTCTGGGTAGCCGCCTGTTTCGAGTTCTACAGGGAGCTCCAGGCCATGGACGCGGAGATTCGGTCTCAGACGTCGTCGGCGAGAAATGCCAAGGTCGCGTCGCTGAATCGTCTTCAGCGCGCTTTCGTAGCGGAGAGGGTCACGGCCGTTGCGAAGGACTCTACGGTGGGGGTTTCGGACTTCTTGGCTGCCGCTATTGGGCTTGTCGATGGGTTCCTCCGCGGACAGAACCCAAGTGACTGGCGGGTAAGTGCTGTAGTAACCATTGGACCATGTGGATGCCGGTTACTAACATATGCCCAGGCGCGCAACCGCTTCCTCAGGGGCATCGTTCACTATCTCTGGCGTACGATCCGCCTTGTTACGGGGCAGAACGCGGCTTTTGATGAAGCCGTGTTCCAGGCTCATCTTACTCAAGGGCGATCCTTCTTGAAGGCTGTACAGTCCCAGGATGGTGACGCTGCAATTCAACAATGGGTACCTACTTTCGTGCAGCGGCTCGATCGCCATTTCGCTGCCGGGTTTAGCCTCACCACTGGTCTCGGCATGGAGGAGATATGGAGAGTCTTCCGTGCTGACCCCATGCCCAACCCCGCCGTCCTTGAGCGCTCTGCCGACGTGGTGGCCCTCGCCATGAGGTTCGACGCATTGAAATGGAAGACGCGATCTTCCATCTCTGACCTCTCGAAGGCGATGTCGACGCTCTCCGCCGCGTATGGCATCATTAGGTCAGGCAAGGTCGACGCGCAGGAGCTCGTGAAGGACCTGTCCACGGAGATCGAAGGTCTCGAGACCCGCATCGGATTGGAGTCTGCCGACATCATCCCCTTCTTTGCGGCCGAGTTCGCTCACCTGCGCCAGATCCTGATGCTGCAGGCTGTTAAGCAAGGCGACAAGCCCGTCAACGATGATGTGGTGGTCCTTTCGAATGCACCTACCATGGCCCAACTCCGCTTACAAGATACCCACGGCCCTGCGCAACTCCTGCAGCTGGTGGACTACCTGACGTGCCAGGACGCCGAGAATTTTGCCTGGAAGGGCCGCCTCCTGCCCTCGCTGCTCTCGAACACGGAGAGAATTGGGGCCGCGACCCTGAACTCCTTGTCGCTCCTCGAGATGGAGCTGCCGAAAATCGCGGCCCTAGTGTCGTCCAAGTCATCGGCCATGACTGGCAGTGCTTTTGCCGATATGAACTCCATCCTTCACCAGCTGATCACGAGCTTCCTGTCATCCCTCGAGCCTGGTCTTGGCGAGAGGATGTCTGATGTCGATGCTAAGCTACACCAAGTTCTTACCGGCAAGTCGTTCACGTTTGAGGAGCGGAGCACTTGGTGCCCCCCTGCTGGGCTGCTTGAGCTCCTTCCCCCGATGGCAGCCCATGTCTTGGAAGTTGTCAAGGACAATCTCCTGGCTTCGTGGTGTGCGCTGAGAGCGGCGTCACTAGCTTCCTCGGATGCGAACAAGTTCGCCGCCGTGGCGTGGGTACAGTTTGCGATCGGCGCGCTCCGGCTCTACGTCCCTAACCGCGTCTTCGACCCTCAGCTTAGGCTGACGCTGGAGACTGAGTCTTACAAGGACCTCAAGGCCAATCTAGAGGAGAGGCTGTCGTCCCTAGTTTCCTACGAGTCGCAGTTCACTGGGCAAACTTCGAATCTGCGAATCGAATTGTTGGAACAGGAGATCGGCGAGCTTGTCCAGCCGCCAGCTGGAGACGTCGCCGTGTACAGGCCGCCGCGCTCGCAGCTCAGCCAGATCCACGCCGAGTTCAACAACGTGCTAAAGGCGACCGTGTACTCCGAAGCTGCTACGTCAACTCTACAGGACTTCTCGGAGGACGGTATGTACCTGATCACAGAGAACGTCAGCCGAATCATCGACCGTCTCTCAGGCACCTTTGAGTCGTATCAGGATATGACCCGACCTGTCGTCAACCTCTTGCGGTCGCTGCAGGTTGGCTTGTCTCTGATCCCCGAGCCCGCCACTGTCAACAATACGACGTCGGAGCTTCTCGCTGCTACGCCATTCTTCGGTGGGAACCTGCCCCGTCATCAAGCCAACGCCGCCCAGCACAAGACGTTTGAGTACCTCGACCTGATGACCGTCTCGTCCGCCATCGACGGCATCGACAACTTCACCTCCGAGGACCGCGAGGCCGTCTTTGCATGTTTCCACGCCTTCTACAACGAGTGGACGCAGAAGCTGGAGGCGGACCGGAAAGAGGAAGAGGCGCGGAACAGCCTGTACCGCTTCAAGGGCAGCTTCGAGGACCAGGAAGAGGTCGACCAGGAGGAGTTCAATGAGATGTTCCCGCTCTTTGACGGCGAGGACGAAGAGAATGTCAAGCCGTCCGTCAAGAAGTACCGCGTGCGAGACATGTCGATCAAGGTGGCGCAGGCTCACAAGGCACTCCTTGTCTCTACGCCGGATGCTTCGACTGGTTTGCGGAAGACCTTGCTTTCGGTGGGCCGGAAGCTCGCTGCTGAGCTGCACGACAAGCCCGTTGTTGACCAGACACTGAGCAACAAGCTTCTCCCCAGTGTCTTGACGATTCTCAGCGACAAACTCACGGCCCTGACGACCGAATACACTTCATCGAACTACAACTTCTACACGGATCAGAACCTGCATGAGGCGCGACAGCTCGTGCATCTCGTCAACGGCATCAACACCAGGTTCCGCGAGCTCCAGCTCAACGAGGAAATTGGCCACCTCCAGCCGCTTGGCGATGTCCGCTCTTCATGTGACAAGGTCCTGGAGTTAGTCCACACAGAGCCACTGGCCAAGATACTCCCCAAGGTAGAGCACCTCCACGGCATGGTCTACGAGTGGCAGTTCGGTGGCTGGGCTAGCAGAGCGCACGGGGTCCCGGAGATGTACAACCGCCTGACGGAGACGATTGTCCGTTGGCGCAGGCTGGAGCTTTCCACCTGGTCAAGGCTGTTCGAGTCCGAGGTACAGAGGTGCGAGGATGATGCAAATGCGTGGTGGTTCGTCGCGTACCAGGCGACCGTTGCGATCCCGATGTCCATCGTGGAGAAGGACGGCGACCTCGAGGCATATGCCATTAAGTTGGTCACTGACCTGGAGCTGTATTTCTCCTCCGCCATCCTCGGCCAGTTCTCGACTCGTCTCGACCTCCTGCGGCAATTCCTCAAGCACCTCGAGCTCCTGGTCAAGGAGTACCCCGCCCTGGCCGTCGTGCACAGCACCCTCGGCAGCTTCATCGCCATGTACCAGCGCTATCAGAGGGTCGTGGACGAGGAGCTGACCCGGGGCCGCACGCCTATCGAGAAGAAGATGAAGGATGTGCTGCTGCTGGCGAGTTGGAAGGACACAAATATCAATGCCCTCCGGGAGAGCGCGAAAAAGTCCCATCTCAAGCTGTTCAGGATCGTGCGCAAGTTCCGCGAGGTCCTCGGCCAGCCGTTCAAGATGATCATGGAGAAGGGGATTCCGGACGAGGAGCAGCCTTCGATTGCCTCCGACGCCAACATGCGCCTGGCCTCCGTCGACGGGGTGGACAAGGGAGCGAGCGAGAACATCCCGACACCGCTGCGGGAATTTAAGCCCCTAATGAACACCCAGCAGACAGTCTCGCGGATGTCCAAGGTCGGACAGGTCTCCGAGTCCATTCCGCAGGCAGTTGAGGAGGTCGAGAACTTCATCAACCACCTGACGACTTCGATCCACGAGCTGAGGAAGGAGACGCCGGGCTTCCTGACGGACGAGAACAAAGACCAGGTCAAGCACCTGAAGGCACGGAAGCGGAAGCTCTTCGCCGAGGTCCTCCGTCAGGCGCGCGAGATGGGCTTCGAGTACAACCTCGACACTAAGAGGCTCGCAAAGCAAGAGTCCCTGTCCGCGATCCTGCCTTCCGCTGGACTCCTCGTCGCGCTTGAAGCCAGCAGTGTGGATACGGCGGAGTACTTCTTCCACAAGATGATCGACATGATGCCGAAGGTCAGGGCCTCGGCGACCGAGCACTCCGAGGATCTCACGGGCCGGGAAACGGCGAGGAGCATCGGCTACCTCGAGGGCATTCTCAGCGTCGCGCTGAAGCAGAGGCGCAGCCTTGCCAAGAGCAGAGCCCTCCTCGACATCGAGGAGATGGTCTCTCAGCTACGGAACCTGACGGCCAAGGAGATGCAGGGCGACGTTGCGGCCAAGGACCAGAAGGCCAATTACCCGCGGGCGCTGATGTGGCTCGTGGAGGTCCTGCGGTTCGCCACCCAGCTTATTGTCACGCACGGAAAACTCGGAAAGGTTGATAACTCGAAGTGTCTAGGGAAGCTTCGGGAGTGGCTCAAGGAGCTGGAGGGCCTGTCGAGCAAGGAGCAGTCTCTGGCGAAGCTCCCAGCTGGTCTCGCATCTCAGGAGCGCATTGACCTCGAGCGCCTGATTGCTGAGCGGCTACAATCTTTCGATCAGGACGTGCGGGGAATGATCGTGGAATTCGACACTGTTGCGTTTGTTCTTGCTGAACTGCTGAACTGGACCAGTGTAGCCGTCACGGAGCCGAGCGTGCAGGACAGCATTGAGCTTCTTGACTTTGCCAATGGGGTCACGTCCCTGTCCAAGAAGATCCTCGAGACTGTTTCGCAATTCAAGAAGGAGTCCGACTCCCAGGAGAACGCCTCCCACGTCGGCAGCAGCAACGGCCTCGAGTCCATGGTCCAGAAGCTCCGCGTCGAGCTTATCGCCAGGTACCTCGGCGAATGCACCGCGAAGCTGCAGAGCGTCGACCTCCGCCACCCGGCCACCAAGCGCTCCGTCGTGGCCATCATGACCATTTTCGTCCCAATCGCGGAACAGTACGCGATCATCTGCCGCCACGGCTACGCCCGCCTCTTGGACCTCCACCGCTCGACGGTGCAGCTCGGACACTGCCTCGGCAAGTTCTACACGCACCTCGCGGCCCAGGGCTTCTGCACGCCGCAGGAGAAGTCGGATGAGTCGGGCGGTGGCGAGGGGAAGTTGGAGTCCGGGACCGGTCTTGGAGAGGGAGAGGGCGCGGAGGATATCAGCAAGGATATCCAGCCCGACGAAGACCTTTCTGAACTGGCGCAGGAGCCGAATAAGGAGAAGGAGGGAGATGATATCGAGGATGAAAAGGATGCGGTTGACATGGCGGATGAGGATATGGAGGGTGAGATGGGGAGTGTTGCTGGAGATGATGAAGAGGGGGAGAACGACAAGGATGGAGAGGAGGAGGAGAAGGAGGATATGGATGAAGAGACGGGAGATGTGGACGACCTTGACGCGACCGCCATGGACGAGAAGATGTGGGAGGGCGATGGCGAGGAGGCGGAGAAGGAGCAGAAGGGTGAGAAGCCCAAGGGAGAGAAGCAGGACGACCAGGTGGCGGCCGAGGCGGACGCAGAAGAGCAGCAAAAAGACGAGAAAGAAGACGGTGGGGACGACGACGTCGAGGCTGCAGAGGAGCATGAGCAAGAACCCGAGGCCGAGGGCGAGGATGTCAAGGGCCAGCAAGATGTCGAGCGCCAAGATCAGAATGTCGACGAGAGCGAGGCGTTGGAGCTCCCTGACGACATGGACCTCGACATGGGAGACGACCAGCAGTCTGGGTCCGAGGACGACCTGGACGACTTGGACAATCTCGAAGAGGGAGAAGAGATGAAGGATGAGGGGGATGATGCCAGCGCGGATGAGGATTCGGGCGGGGAGGAGCAGCCGGCTGAGGAGACGAAGCCGACAGAGGGCGATGCCGAGGCGGAAGAGGCCGAGCCCGATGAGGCTGAGCAAGAGGGGAACCTCGTCGAGGACGAGGAGCAGATCCCCGACGAGGAGCAACCTGACGAGGCCGACAAGGAGGACACCGAGAAGGAGCAGCTCCAGCAGCAGTCGACTGACACGGCGGACGCCGATACCCAGGACGTAGCGCCCAGTGACATGCGCTCCGGCGGGCAAGAGCAGAACGACGACAAGATGGACCTCGACGAGGACTTCCGCAACGAGTCGACGCGCCAGGAGGAGGGAGCCTCGGGCGAAGGCTCGGACAACCAGACGGCGCAGGCGGGCGGCTCCGGGAAGCTGACGAAGCCTGAGGACTCGATGCAGCAGAACCAGGAGAAGGACCAGGAGCCGCAAGACGCCGAGGCGGAGGCCAGCCAGGCGGAGCCGTTCCGGAAGCTGGGCGATGCGCTAGAGAAGTGGCACCGCCAGCAGAAGGAGATCAAGGAACCGGGTGAGGACAAGAACGAGCCTGGTGCGCAGGAGGAGATGCAGCAGCAGGAATTCCAGCACTTGCAGGACGACAGCGCGGTGCCGGACGCGCAGGCCATCGGGGGCGCCACGGAGGACGAGGTGCAGCCCATCGACGACACGATGGCCATTGACGAGGAGAAGCAGGACCCGGAGAGCAATGTCATGCCCGAGGCCGAGGAGCAGGAGGAACAGGACGTCAAGATGGAGGCGGGCGAGACGGGGGAGCGGGACGTGCAGAATAACATGGAGACGGAGGACGACGGGCGCTCGGGCGTCAAGACAAGGCAGGGTGGGCAGGGCCGCTCGCCGTCGCCGCCGCCCGGGCCGCTCGAGACGGAGGCCGACGAGGCCGACGAGGAGGAGATACAGGAGACGTCGACGCAGCTGTCGGCAACGCATCTCGACGACGCGCCACTCCGTCCCTACGACGAGGCCCTCGACGAGTGGTTAGACTACCAGACCAAGACACAGTCCCTCTCGCAGTCCCTCACCTCGCAGCTGCGCCTCATCCTCACGCCCTCGCAGTCGACCAAGCTATCGGGCTCCTTCCGGACGGGCAAGCGCCTCAACATCAAGCGCATCATCCCGTACATCGCCTCGAGCTACAAGCGCGACAAGATCTGGATGCGCCGCGCCATCCCCACCAAGAGGACGTACCAGATCCTCCTGTGCCTCGACGACTCCAAGTCGATGGCCGAGTCCCAGTCGGGGGCGCTCGCGCTCGAGAGTCTCGTCATGGTGTCGCGCGCGCTGTCCATGCTCGAGGCGGGCCAGATCGGCGTCTTGGGCTTCGGCGAACGCGTCTTCGCGGCGCACGACCTTACCACGCCGTTCACGTCCCACGACGCCGGCGCCCGCGCGCTCCGGAAGTTTACCTTCTCGCAAGACAAGACGGACGTGGCCAACCTCATCTCCCACACCACGACCCTCTTCCGCGAATCGCGCCTCGCGTCCCCCTCGGCGGACCCGTGGCAGCTGTCCCTTATCCTCTCCGACGGCCTAACGCAGTCGTCCACTCACGACACCATCCGGCGCCTCCTCCGCGAGTCGCTCCAGGAGCGCATCATCACCGTGTTCATCGTGCTGGACGACCCGGCGAAGAAGACGGCGGAGTCGGTGCTCAACCTGAAGGAGGCCAAGTTCGTCAAGGACGAGGAGGGGAACCCGAGGGTCGTGATCGAGAGGTACCTGGACACGTTCCCCTTTGCGTACTACCTCGTCGTGCATGAGCTTGGGGAGCTGCCTTTTGCGCTGGCGGGTCTTTTGAGGACGTGGTTCGCGGAGGTGAATGCGTAGGTGGCTTCTCTCTGGCGCAGGGGTGGGTAGTTCTGTCTATCTAGTTTTACGTGTTTGATGTCGGACTGTTTGTATCGCGGTTTGTCTTTGGAGTTTTGGGTGTTTTTTTTTGTTTTTTTTTTTTTTTTGGGGGGGGGGGGTTGGTTTAAAAAGGCGTGGTTTTATCCAGAAAAGTATTAGAGAGCTCGCCTTGTACATTCACATCCGTTTCAAGGCCATGTCCACGCCCGTTCACTTGCACATGTCCTCTGCTGTGTCCTTCACTCAGCTCCGAGAGTGATCCGAGACATACACTACCAGATCCCCCTCCCTCCTATACGTTGCGCCCGCCCGCGTCTCCGAACCAAGGCACGGGGACCTTGCCCGCAGCTTGGCAGAGAAAAGTGGAGAACGCGGGCGCGGAACCGGAGGAGGGGGCACGCAGAGTTCCCCGCAGCAGCAGCGCCCCTCCTCGTCCTTCCTCAGCCCGCACCCAAACCGGCTCGGCTCACCCACACTTCCACACAAACCCCCCATCCGCCAATTGCCCCCGCCCGCCCACCAGAGACAACAAGAGCACCCGGCCAACATGAGCCACCTCACCGTCACCGTCCTCGGCTGCGGCACGATGGGCGTCGCCGTCCTCTCGGGCGTCCTCTCGTCGCTCGAGTCCGGCACCACGGCCCCCATGGACAGCCCCCCCGAGCGCCTCCCCAGCCGCTTCATCGCCTGCGTCAACCGCCCCGAGTCCATCGGCCGCGTCAAGAAGGCCCTCGGCGACCCCGCCAACCTCGAGGTCGTGCGCGGCGACAACGCCGCCGCGCTCGCGCGCTCCGACGTCGTCATCCTCGCCTGCAAGCCCTACATGGTGCAAAAGGTCCTGGGCGAGCCGGGCGTCGCCGAGGCGCTCAAGGGGAAGCTCCTCGTCAGCGTCCTGGCCGGCGTGACGGGCCCGCAGATCGAGGGCATCCTCTACGGGGAGAACCGCCCCGCCGCCGAGGAGCGCTGCACCGTCATCCGCGCAATGTTCAACACGGCCGCCGTCATCCGGCAGTCCCTGACCGTAATCGAGACCCCGGACCCCCCTCTCAAGCCCGAGGATGCGTCGCTGGTCACCTGGATCTTCCGCCAGATCGGAGAGGTCGTCTTCCTGCCCCCCTCAAACATGGACGCCTCGACCTCCCTCTGCGGCTCCGGCCCCGCCTTCTTCCTCCTCATGCTCGAGGCCGCGGCGGACGGCGGCGTGGCCATGGGGCTTCCCCGCGCCGAGGCGCAGAAGATGGCGGCGCAGAGCATGATGGGCGCCGCGGGGCTGGTGCTGAACGGGGACCACCCCGGCGTGCTGAAGGACAAGATCTGCACGCCCGGCGGCTGCACCATTGGGGGGCTGATGGTGCTGGAGGAGGCGGGGGTTAGGGGGAGCGTGGCGAGGGCGGTGAGGGAGGCGACCGTTGTCGCGAGTCAGCTCGGGCAGGGGGCCAAGAATGTCAACGGGACGAGGCCTGCGCCGCAGTAGAGGGCGACGAGAGGCGTCGACGACCATTGCGTTTACTTCGTGGGCTTCCCGGCTGCGCCAGTGTGGTCGTGCTGGGAGGACATCTTGCTAGACATTGGTTATGATCGCGGGTACAAAAGATACGCAGGCCGCCGAGCTTGGACGATGCATATTGCTCTCCATCAAAGTAGGAATTTCTATTGTACGCGTATCAGTGACCCAAACGCCCCATCCATTGCCCATACCGTCCCAGCCTTATCAAACCGCAAGAGACCTCACTCGTCCTCGACCCTCGCCCTCTTCGACACCGCCTCCCCCTCCGCCTCCTCGGCCTTCCTCTTCCCGCTCCTGCCCTTCGCCGCCCTCTGCCTCCGTTCGCACATGTTCAGTATCCTCACATACTCAAACTCGACATTGTCGAGCGTCTCGTCAAGCTTCTCCACCCTCTCCCCGTGCTCCAACTGCCCCAGAGCATCCCGGTTGTGCACGTAAAGCCTCATCTTGACCCACATCCTCCAGAGCTCGTAGACATGCCTGTCCTCCGCCGTCGGCCTCGGCGCCGGCGGCGCGTCGTGCATCGCGGGGCGAACCGACGCGGGGAGCGTCGACATGAGGTGCATCTCCACGCACCGCATGAACTGTCTCTCCGCCATCTTGGTCTTGGCACGAAGCTTCTTGATGGCGTCGAGGTCGAGGAAGTCCCCCTTGTGCGCGCTGCCCTTGCGGGGCACCTTGTACTCCTTCTTGAGCCGCAGCGCCGCGAACTCGGGGATCGTCTGCAGGAACGACAGGTCGCACACGTCGCGGAGGTCGTCGAACGCCTCGTTGGGGTCCTCGATGACGAACATCTTGGTGGGCGCGTGGTGGTAGTAGTGCTGGTAGATGGCGTCGTACAGCCTTGCGCCGTTGCCGGCTTGCTGGAAGGGGGGCAGGATGAGGAACTGCGAGAGGCGCGAGCGGCACGGGAGCTGCGCGAGGTCAAAGTCGCCCGTCGGGAGCTCCGAGTCCGCCCGAGGCTCGGGGGGCGCCTGCGCCGCTGCCCTGTCCATGTAGAAGAAGCGGTAGATGGTGCTATACCCGACGAAAGTGTAGGCGGGCTTCTCGGGGTCCTCGGCCGACTTGTCGCGGCGGAACATGAAGAATACGGTCCAGCGCTCGTCAGAGGGACTCCCTCGCGCGTTCGTCTCGTCCACAATGGCGGAGCCCCCCTCGATGAAGAGCAGCGAGAGGACCTGCGTGCGAACAACCATCTGCTTTACCGCGGCATCTGCCAGCGTGCCTCTCCAGATCTCGTACGTGATACCCCCGTCCTTGATCGTGCTGTGCAGCTCCCCCGGCGGCGTCCAGTTGTGCGTGACCGTCTTGGCGGCCTCGACAAAGTCCTCCTCGGTCCCGAAGGCCACCTCGGGGAGGAACTCGCGCAGGGTGCCCTCGACATCGGTGGGCTCCGTGTCGCCGATGGCGTCGAACTTCTTCGAGTACGAGATGCTTACGAGCGGCCGCATATCGTTGGCGCGGAAGCGCAGGTTGATGGCGAGGTCCTTGTAGCCGAAGATCTGCTCCTCGTCGCCGAAGATGGAGTAGGTGAAGCGCGGGTTGAACGTCTTGTAGGCCTTGGGGCCGTCCTTGGTGGGCTTGTTGAGGGAGATTTGCAGCGCCTCGTTGGCGTTCGCCGACCCTGGGGGCTTCAGTTAGGACTGAGAGATGGGGTCGCGAGGGGAACAACGTACAGTCTTCGGTGTCGGCCATGTTGACGCGTTTGCGCGGTTGCGCAAGGTCTCGCGGCGTCTTGTAGTGTGGAGCTAGGATGGAGGTGTGTTATATTTCCACGGACGCGGTTGAGGAGCGGCAGCTCGAGAAGCAGAGCGTGGCCAGAGGAAGAGATATTTGCTGGCCCAGATGGTGGTAGGTGCGATGTGCGACGTGAGATGCGAGTCTCGAGCTCTCGTGTCGCGTACCAGGTCGCGTTGCTCTTTAACTTGTACCCTGTACAGCGCGTCGCCCGCGGCCACCTGCCTGCAGCTGGCGCATCCTGAGTCAGCTCACAGCTCCGAATCCTCGCGTGCGTCGATGATGTAATCACCTGCTGCCGCCAGCTGAGACCCGCTCCCGAGCCTTCCACGCCCCGATCACCCGGCACCTCGTTTGGCTTTCTTCTCACCTTTGTACTCCCCGAGGATGCGAGCACTTCCAAGATGCTGCACACAGTGAGCGCGCAATCTCCGATACTATCGGAGGTCTTTGCGCTGGTCGCAACCCTCGTCGTCTCGCTCGTCGTCCTCCTCATCCTCCGCTACTTCCTCCCGCTGCGAACTACGCCGGCGCATTACCTCGTGCCCATCTTCTTTGCCATATTCCTGCCCGCCGCGATAGTGCTCCTGGTCCCGATAGACCTAGCCTCGAGCGCGCGACCCGAAGATGCCGCGTCGAGGGGGATATGGCTGCCCGAGAGGGTGCTCCTCGTCTCGTGGAGGATCACCTACTGGTTGACCTTTGCGCTCACCTGGTACGGAGCCCGGCCCCGGCCTACGTGCTTCTGTCCTGACCCAAGTGCCACAGGTTCATCCTCCCGATACTTGCCGAATACTCCGACGCCGGATACCGCGAGCCTCACGCGAAACTCATGTACTCCCTGCGCTCAAACGCCCAGTTCCACGCCATGGTCCTCGGCTCCGGCCTCATCGGCCTCGTCTACATCTTCATCACCTACGGCGCCTCCCTCACCTCCCTCAAGGGTGTCGTCATGGCGCTCGCCTACTGCTGGGGCCTCATCTTCGTCATCTACCTGATGGGCCACGGCCTCGTCTCGATTCCCAGACAGCTGTTCCGCAACTCGAGCGTCAGCGGGCGGCTGCGCAGGCTTCAAAGCCACGCGCCGGCCCTCTACGAGAAGATGGAGGATTCGCTGGTGAAGCTAGAGGACGTGGAGGCGCAGGTTGCGGAACTGAGCCGCCGCAAGGTGGGTAGCGCCAGGGACTTTGGCGATTGGATCGAGGAGCTCGCGGAGGTGGCGGGGCTGGGTGATACCGGGGCGGCGCCGCCGAGTGACCCGACGCTCGGGTCGCAGAACCGGGCCATCCCTACTGTCATTACGGAGCAGTACATGGCCGCGCTCACTAGGGATTTGTTCCGGGCTCGCCATGCGCGGTCTCGCTACGTCTCGGAGTGGAACCGGCTCGTCCAGGAGGCAGCAGAAACCCAGGCCGTCCTCAACTCGGCCGCATCGAAGAAGCTCGAGATCGACCAGCCGCCCCCCGGGGCTTCGCCCTGGAGCCGCATCATCATCCTCACGCCCTACTCCCGATACATGCTCCACTACCACGTCCTGCCCTACGCGCGCATCGTCCTCGGCTGCATCCTCACCCTCGCCTCTGCCTCCATAATCTGGTCCGAGATCTTCAAGGTCTTCCAGCGCCACAGCCTCTCCATCATCCGCTTCACCGTCGTCCACCACTGGGTCCAGGACAAGCCGCAGGTCGGCTTCGGCGGGCAGGTCGTCTCCACCCTCTGGATCCTCTACATGTGCGCCGCGGCCTTTACATCGATCCGCGAGGTGAAGGTCTGGCGGGGCCGTGCGCTGACGAGGCGGAACACGGCGTACGAGTCGGCGTTCTGGTACTCGCTGCAGGTGGCGAAGCTTAGCGTGCCGCTTTCGTACAACTTTATGACGATGTTGTCGAAGGAGATCTACACCAAGACGACGTTTTATCAGTTCCTGGGGCAGCTGATCGACCTCACGCCGCTGGGCCGCTGGTTCGACTACGTTTTCCCCATCTTCATCCTGTTCCCCGTCTTTGCGACGATATTTGGCTTGTACGGGAGGGTCCGGAGGATGTTTGGTTTCGGCGTTGACATCGTGGATGAGGAGGAAGGAGAGGGCGCCGGGAGGGGCTACATGGCTGGCTCATGGCGCGAGGGCCGCGATCTCATCGAGAGGGACCTAAACGGGCACTCACTCTCCCGGCGGAGGGACGAGGCGAGGTCCGTGGGCGCGGGGCGCGCCGCTCCCGTGCTATCAGTCCCCCCCGCGCGGGCGTCAGCGGCCCCGCGCTCGCCGATCGGGACGACCCGGCGCTTAGGAGGGGGAGACGCGGCGGGCGAGCCGGCCGAGGACGAGAACTTTTTCCAGCTGCTGGGCCACAGGATGAAGAACACGATCGACACGTTCGAGTCGCCCAAGTGGCTGCAGGACATCGGAGAGGGGATCCGGAAGCCGAAGTGGATGGGCGGCGATGAGGCGGAGGCGGGGCCGTCGGACGGTGTGCGGAGGTGGTTTGGGGGGAGCGAGGAGGGGAGGATCCGGCTGTAGGGGGTAGGGATATGCAGGGGTGATGGTTGGGGGAGTGTCTTGGGTGCAATGGTCGGTGGTAATGTTGTTTCACTTGGGGAGCATGCCAGGAGTAAAGGTTCTAGTTCTTTTCATCTAGAAAGGTGGTCTTCTTTCTTTCATCATGTATAACGTGACGCTTCGTAGATCTTTTGAATTGTAAAAAGTTCATCAAATCGTGAATCATACCCTCCCCCCAACTCTCTTTCCACCCTCACCTCCTTCCAAGCACTGCTCTCGCAAACCAGCTCCAAACCCCCTCCCCCCCGGTCCTCTCTTCCCTTGCTCGCACACTCACCGCTTCCACGTCTAAGCCTTCACGCCCACAGAATTCCACGTGCTCTCCGTCCTAAGCGTCTTCCGCCGGATCGTAGCCATGATCTCCCGCTCCATGACCTCGACGTCTCCCTCGACGGCCAGCTGGTCCTCGCGCAGGCGGCGCAGGCGGCGGCGGTCGAAGAGGAGCCAGGCGCCGACTATGAGGCACGTCAGGGGGACTGTTAGGGCGAAGTAGAGCCAGAGCCAGGAGGAGACGATCTTGCTTGGGTCTGCGGTGGTTGTTAGTTTTCATTGATTGGATTGGGGCTGGTTGGTGGTAGGGGGCGAGCGTTTGTTCTTTCTGTGTGGCGAATGAGACTCGTGGGGATCTGGGAGGGGAGCCGTGTGTGTCTCCGAAAGGAGAGAGATCGTATGCTCATGTGCCTAGAGGGAGGGACGAGAAGAGGCAACTCACCCGCTTCAAAGTTGAAGAAGCCCATGTCGAAAAAGGAGGCGAGGTACGTCCCCGGTAGGAATAGGGATCCAAGGAGGGTGAGCGTCTTCATGGCGGTGCCGTCGTGCTTGGCAGCGTGCGCGAGGTACTTTTGCTGCTTTGCGATCTGGAGGCTAAGCTTGGACTCTCTGATTGCCGCGATGTTGTACAGCTGTTCCCGTCAGCGCCGAGGTCTTCGAGACGGCTCCCTTGAGACAAGACCCATGCGAGGTGGGAAGAGGAGGGAAGGAGCTTACCGCCTCCCGCTGGATCCTCAACCTCTCCAGCGTGGTCCACGAGTAATTCTCCAGCCCCTTCAGCTTGCACATATAAAACTCCAACCTCGCCAACAAGCTCCTATGACACTTGTCCAAGTCAGCCCCGTAGCCCCCGACCCCCTCCTTCCCCTCCCTAAACCTCCCCATAGCCCTCTCCACCTCCTTCACGTTCTCCATGTACGCGCCCGGCTTCTTCCACAGCACCTGCCCGTTACACTCGTACATGTCCCTACTGATCCCATCCATGTCCAGTATCCCGTCCACAACGTACGACTCGTCCTCCCTGATCTCATCACGCCCAGAGATGGCGTGTTCCAAGCGGCGAAGCCAGTCCCGGGCGCTGCGCTGCCGGATCTCGTTCTCGGGGCCGAGCTCGTATGAGAGAAGGACGACTGGGAGGAGGAGCGGGTGGGAGATCTGGAGGGCGCAGGCCTTGATGTGCTGGATTGTGCGGACGAGCGGGGAGGAGGGCGTCCCCTTTGCGTAGGCGGTTGTTATGGAGGTCTTGAGGGAGTGGGAGAGCATTGTTTCCCAGCCGCGGGTCTTGCCCTTTTTGCGGACGTCGGATTTGCGGAAGATGATCTCTGTTTGGGGGGTGGGGAGGGGGGGGATGTTAGAACTACACCTCCAGAGCTACTCGGAGTACAGGACAGGGATAGGATGGGGGTGGTCTTGGAACGTGCACTTGTACGGGGTTGAGTAAGGATGGAAGAGGGACATACGCAGGTGAGGGTCCTCGTCGTCCTGGTCAAACGAAGACCAGAAGAACGGCCCAACAACGCCCGTGCCCTCGATTGCGCGGAAGGGAAGGCGCATCCCCCTCACCATGGCCTCGTACTGCTGGTGCGTGAGCGTGATGACGTTGGGCGAGAAGGTCTCGTTCTGCTTGGCGTTCTGCTGCAGGCTAGCTCCCGCTCGTCGTCAGCTCCGTCCTTGGCGCGCGGCAACGGCGGACTCATGGGTCCGGGCGGGGGGTCTCGGGGCTCGAGTGGATGATGAGTGTCTTACATGAGACGGAAGCCGCTGGTTAGCGTTACGCCTTCGGGGAGTCGCGGCGGCGCAAAGGCGCCCTGTCTGGATGTTAGCCCGAGGGCACGGACGGAGGACATGGGGAGGATGAGCTCACCCGGCGGTAGATGAAGTTCTCGAACTCATCGGCGGAGAGGGCGTGTTCCTCGCAAGTGTTATATGTCGGATCCTGCTCCCGCCGTCGCCATCAGCCACTACCCAACGGCCAACTTCAAGGAGCACCCACCGAGTAGTTCAGGATCTCGACGTAGTGCGTATCCTCCGGGAAGTACTTGCACAGCGCAACGTACTCGCCAAACATGTAGTCGTCCATGGTCAAGGTCGCCGAGCTCGTCGGTCGTCACGTATGCCACGCAGACGTCAAGCTCATGCCTGCGTCAGCTCATCACTGATTCACTCCCAGCCACGGGATGATCTTGCGCGGAGAAGATGAAGAAAAAAAAAAGATTTCCATTTCCGTGCTACATAGCCACCCCGGCCGCATTCCACCCCGCCGTCGATCGCGGGTCTTTTTACCAGCCTCACGAGTTGCGGTGAAGGGGCCAATCACGGGTGCAGCGGGGTGGCGGAGATAGAGCGGGGTTTAGCAGAGTGTCATGTTGCATCGTTAGTCAGCATGGGTAGTCAGCATTGGGGGGAGGGGGGAGCTCGGGCTGGTCGCGACGGGCCGGTGGCGGGTGTCAGGCTGGGGATGCCAGGCGAAAAGCATCCGGCCCCTCTCCACGTCTCGTCGCATCACCACCAGCTCGCATGAGTTGCCTGCTCGGGACGGCTCCTCGACCCAGGTCTGACCGCTCGTGTCCCGGCGACCGGAGAGGCACATTCTATGATAGGGCGACGCCAAAAGCCGCAAGTCGGCTAACCCCACGGCCCCCGGCCCCACAACGGAAGAGGCGACTCCCGCCCGGTCCTGAAACGCCGTGTGTATCCAACGAGCCCCGTTGCCCGCCCACCTTCTTTAAGTGGGGACCAGGGACGGGAAGGGTCCGGCCGGGCCTATGCGCGTCGAGAGCGTCAAGCTTATCCTGCTCTTGGCACGCGGAGAAGGGGCGTCTCGTTCCGGGCTTTGAAGCTCCATCTTCATATCCCTCGTTTCGTTTGCCCAGGGACTCGACAAGCTTCGCTCTTCGCCGCCGGCCTTGGCGTGCCGTGGGGGATCTCTGGCCAAGGCGGGATCCTGCGAACTACCTTCTTGGCGCTTGTGGCTATCAACATGAGCTAGAACGACCTTGCAGCTGGCATCACCTCGCGTTATCATGACGGTTATCCGGGCCCAGGGCCGTGTTGGGTCGGTCTGCGCCCGCCCTCCGACGCTACAATGCGATGTGTACCTTTTTCTCTTGCACCACAGCCCCCGAAAGCCGGTTTCCACCGTCCTACTTCCGCCTCCGAGAACCTATCCCGCGTCCGCAGCAGCACTAAGCCCCCCGGATCGCCGGTCCCCCTGCCCGTTCCCAGCGCCTGTTGCGAATCCCGCAACACGCACCGTTTCCCCCCTCCCCGGCGTCGCCCCACGCCCACGTTCCCGACCCACACATTAAGCTCCAGCCCTGGCAGCCAGACCCTGCGCCTCTATCCCCATGACCCGCCGACTCTAATCCCCTTCCATAGTCATTTCCAAGGCGGGCGTCATGTCACAGGGGCGTCCCCACCGCCAAAACACAATCGTGAGGCCGGGACTTGGGATCTCCGCTCCCGAAGATCTAAGCGAGCTCTAAATCCTTGTCCCAGGCGCGTGGAAGTATTCTCAGTCGCCGTGATTCCAAGGACGACACCCCGGTATATAGGGCCCGTCTGGTCCGCTCCTTGGAATGCCAGAGCTCTCTCATTCACTCCCCGCCAGACGCCTCTCCCCCGACGGTCTTGATACTTTCCTCCTGTCAGCAGAGCTGACATCCTTCGTTGTTTCTTGCGTCTTGCAGCTCTGATATCCCAGTTTCCATATACCCCTTTCCCCTTCCCTTACTTCTACTGCTTCCACTCGCTCAGGTCAGCGAAACACCTTTCACAATGCGTCTCACCCAGTCCATCCTCCTCGCCACTGGCGCCCTCTCCACGGGTGCTTTCTCTCTAGGCGTCCACCGCCGGACCGCCGAGTCGGCTCAGGACTGCATTGCCGGCATCCAGACCGCCGAGGAAGCCATGGACACGGCCCTCAGGGTACGTCCCCCTCACCACCCCTCCACCAGACACATTGTCTAACAACCACCCCAGGGCCTCGGCTCCAGGGGCGCCGGCTCCTTCCCCCAGTCCATCCAAGGCGTCGAGAAGGCCATGTCCAACGCCGCCACCATGATGAAGTCCGTACAGCCCCTCTCGGGCGCCGACGCCCAGACCTTCATGTCCGCCGTCGACGACATGTGCTCGTCCGTCAAGCTCACCGCCATGTCCCTCATGCTCCAGCAGCCAATGGTCGAGTCCATGGGCCTCATGGACTCGGCGATCAAGTCACTGGCCTCCCAGCGGGAGATGGTTGACAAGCTGTCGAAGACGGCGGCCACCAAGATGGCCCCGGAGATGGTGCCCGCTGTGCAGGGTAGCTTCGGGGAGGCCATGTCCGCGGTTGACCTCTGCTTGGGCCAGATGCAGGGCGGGGGGTCCGTGGTTGTGGAGATGGGTGGCGGGGGCCAGGCCGCCGAGTGCGGTGCTGAGGAGCTGCAGCAGCAGTGTATGGACATTGGGTTCGCCCCTATCAACGACATCAGCAACATGCAGGGCATGGCGCAACAAGACCAGGAGAAGCTTGTGCGGTACTGTGATGCCATGGGCATGGTCCCCGCCGAGCAGTGCATGCAGGCCCCCGCCGAAGACGAACAGCCTCCTGCCGAGGAGGAGCAGGCCGCTCCCGAGCAATACAACCAGGACCTCGAGCAGCAGTGCATGGACGCCGGTCTGGTCAAGCAGGACGAGGCTCAAAACGCCGGCCAGGATGCGGTCCAGCAGTGCGCCGCCATCGGCTACGTTGCCGGAATGGATGACGCCGGCAAGGACGGCGAGGCCGCCATGCCCGAAGAGGGTGCCGAGCCCGTAGATGGCGGCGCTGCTCCGGTCACCCACCGCTTGCGGAAGAGAACTCAGCTCGTAGCTCAGCCCGCGGCGCCGGCCGGGGATCACGCTGGCGGTGAGCAGGCTGGTGGCGCGCCGGCTGGTGGGGACCAGGCCGGTGGCGAGGAGGCTGTCGACGCGGGTCAAGATGACCTCGTTCAGCAGTGCGCAGCCATTGGCTTCGTCGAGCAGCAGGCTGGCGAGGAGTTTGAGGCTAGCCCTGAGGCATGTGCCGGTATGGGGCTGGTGGAGGGGGGTGAGGGTCAGGATATGGGGCAAGGGCAGGACATGGGCCAGGATGCGGGCCAGGAGATGGATCAAGAGCAGGACATGGGTCAGGGCGAGGGCCAGGATGTGGGCCAGGATCAGGACATCGCCCAGCAGTGCGCCGCCCTCGGCCTCCAGCCCGGAGGCGACGCCGGCGGTGGTGAGATGGCCGATGAGGGCGACGACGAGCAGGATGAAGGCGATGATCAGCAGGATGAGGGCGACGGCGCGGCAGGTGAGGAAGAGAACGAGAACGAGGGAGACGACGCAGCAGAGGGCCAGGAGCAAGGGGGTGGCGGCGACGACAAGGCGGCGGGGGGCAAGAAGCAGCGCCGGACTCGCCGCTCCCGCACCCGTCGGACTGATGAGGCCGCCGCCGGCCAGGAGGGTGCCGAGGGACAGGTCTCGAAGGAGGACTGTCTGGCCATGGGATTTGTGGAGATGGGCGGCGAGGAGCAGGGTGAGGACGCCGGTGCTGATGAAGAAGCTGGCGAGGACGCCGGTGCTGGCGAGGGAGCTGGTGAGGATGCTGATGCTGGTGAGGGAGCTGGTGAAGACGCCGGTGGAGAGGATGCCGGCGCCGAGGCCGACGCCCAGCAATCCTCGGCTGGAGGGGACGCCGCCGCGGCTCCTCCAGCGGCCGCTGGGACCTACAGGCGCAGCAGCCGCGGCTTCGGGAAGTGGAGGGTTTGAGATGAATACCTAATGTCTGATATACGGCGGAGACAGGCGCGGGGCGGGACTCTGCGGTGGGATGAGGAGACATGAGCTTTTTTTTTTTTTCCTTTTTGGATGATGTACTTTTGAAGTGAAAGCAACGAACCATTTGAGTGCTATTATGTGACTTCGCATGAATGCAATCTTGGCTGCAGTATGTACCTAGTGGCTCGTCTATGCACTAGCACCACGGGGTGCCGCGTAAGTCTAACGGGCAAAAACTCCAGGGAATCTCTGGCGAGGTCGCTACCATTATTCGACGTCAGATTAGTATTAACCCATGGCATGTCATATCGTGTCTAGGAGGCTTACATGACGCTGGCGGTGGGGCCCATGGTCTTGCCTAGGTCGGTTGGGCGCAGCCGAAAACCACAACTTCATCACCCAAAGCCCCTCTAAGCAGGCTGTATCTGCCAACAAGGCTTCCGGGAAAGTTCCCGCTAAAGGTCAGGTGCTGAAGTCGCGTTGGTGGGAAGTCTGTACTGCTACCGCTCTTCGAACATCACTAGTCAGCTCCGGTCCAACTATAGGCCTACGTGCGAGTAAGACGTGACGACAGAGCATCTCTGAGCTCCTAGCCCATAGCTTCCATTCGCCTGGGGAGGCCACTGTCGGAGATTGTTCGTCCTCTCGAGATCTCCCGGCTTGATTGAGGCCATATTAGCAATGGCTAGAGCGTATAAGCGACTACGGAGGGTAAAGGGCCGCCGCAGTTCCCCCATGCCATGTCCAGTAGCAGCTCACTCCCCAGCATGGCGTTGCACTACAAGTTGCAAGATAAAAGAGAAAAAAAAAAAAAAAAAAAAAAAAAAAAACCATGGCAATACCAACCACCGTCGTTGCTCGGACCCCCTACCAACGCAGACACGGAACCTTTGAACTCGCTGGGTATCGGGTGAATTGAGTGACGGTATACACATCCAGCTTGCAGCATCTGTACTCCGGCACCGCCTCGTCACAATGAAAGCGCCAGCAAACCGAGACCAAAAGCAGCCGCCACCGCGGCCAAAGAAGCCCTCCCACCGCTCGCCGCATCCTCCCCGTCTCCTTCCTCGTCCCGAACCCTACTCTTCTCCCCCTCCGCCGCCGCCCGTGACTCCGCCGCCGCCCTCGCCATACTTGTCGCCCGACTCGCAATGCTACTCGCAACCGTCTTGTTGATCCTCGCGCCGCACGGGTTCGGCTCCCTCCCCGTATCCTCATCCACCACCACCGGGCACGAAGAGTTCGTGTTTTCCGCATCCGGCCTAATCTCGGACACGCTGCCGAAAGTAGGGCACCCCACCGCGTCCGTGAGGTCCGGCTCCTTCCCCTCATCCACAATGTCAAGGACCGGATCCAGGCGGCCCTCCGCCCTGCGCTTGGCCTCACCTGGCGACTCGATGGAGAACATCTGGTGCCCTATGACGATAGATGGAACGTCGTCCCCCGCATTGCCGTCGCACTGCCCCCCGGAGAACCACTGCAGGTAAAACTGCATGGCATACGTCTCCGGCCCCTCCTTCCGCCCCAGCCACTCCGTAGTGTTCGTATAATCCACAAAGATATACGGCTCGTCGTCTTTCTCTCGCGGCCCCGGTATCTCAAAGAGGCCCGTCGCGGGCGTTGCGCCCGTAGGAGTGACGCCGTCTCGGTACGGCATTATGGCCCAGAGGATCTTGAAGTCGCCAATCGTGCGCACAGCCGTGAGGTTCTGGACGGCGAGGGCGACGGGCAGGATGTCGACGGTGGAGTACGTCTCGTTGAGCGGGTAGACATAGTCCATCTCGAAGTGCGGGACTTCTTGCGCGGCGGCTCCCATGCTGGCGACCAGCGCCGCGGCGCCCAGCCCGTGAGAGTCGCGACGACATGTCCATGTCGCTGTGTCGTCTACTCGGCAGAAGGCGATGGCGCGGGCTAGGGTTAGCATGGGTGGGGGGTATGCCCGAAGTGGAGGATGGAAACGAGGGCCGTATTTGTACGTCTAGGCTGGGGCGCCGGGCATTATCGCCTTGGCCGCGCCGCGCCGACGGGCAATCTTGCTCCACGCAGCACGGCGAGCCGTGTAGCCGTGCCAAGATGCGCGGGTGGTGCCGCCGAGGCGGCCCTGCAGGGGACTTAGCGCTCCTTCGCTGCCAAACAGGGCGCCAAGGCCGAGAATTGGAGAGGCCAGGCGCGCCATGGAAGCGGCGGTACAAGACGGTGCATGCCAGTGGAAAGCTGCCGAGAGGATGAGGATGGTTGTCGGGATGAGGTGCGACTGAGGCATGTAGATGTTGACTTCAGATGCCCCATTATCGCTGTCTATAATCTGATCTAGTCCCGTTCCCCGTTTTTAGACAGTGACTCGTAGCGAGAGGCTACATTATACCATGCTCGCTACAACAACTGGCCACACAAGTATATCTACAAGTGCGAGGCCTAGGATGGCCAAAGGCCGAGACTAGTGGCTGCAGTCGAGATGGACATCAAAACATGGACGTCGTTGGACGTTCAAGATATCCACGGCTTCTCGAGGGTCGTGCCAGACGATTGACCCCGTACCATCCCGGCTCTACCAGTCCAGGGAAGCGGGCAGGGTCTCTCCCACACCCGCCTAGCTGGCACGCTCGCCTGCCCCCTTCTTCTCCTCGCAGCCGCCGACCTTGTTGAGCCTCAGAGCCGCAGTATCATGCGACTTGATCCCAACCGTGACCGACCCCTCAAACACGCCGATGTCCTCGCCTGTCCACATGTCATGGACAACGTACTCTCCCTCCCCGAGCCCGGGAACCTCGGAGAAGACAACCTCGCGCTCCTCGGCCTCCCCGAGAGTGTTCAGCACGAACACGTGCGTCCCCTCGCTCGACTCGCCAGCCCAGTACTCGGCCGGGTGCGTGACATTCCACGTGTGGTCCGGGTTCACCCCCCACTTATACGGCGCCGCCGACCCCCCAAACACCGGATCCTGGTTGAACGCCACCAACTCCTTGTTCGCCAGGATCTCCAAGATCTCCTCCTTGGCCCCATGCAGCGGCGTCCCGATAATGAGCGGGCTCTTCAGCGCCGCCCATAGAGCAAAGTGGCTCCTGCTCTCCTCGTACGTCAGGTTCCCGTTCCCCACCTCCAGCATGTCCCAATCACTGTGCCCCCAAAAGTCACTCGACTCCCAGAAGAAGCTCGCGTGGTTGAGGATCGGCATCAGGCCCCACGAGTAGTCGTGCTGCCCGTGCCACTCCGGGTAGATGTCTCCCCACATGCGCCAGCTGTGGCCCGTGTCGTTGCCCCAATGCTCGACGTGCGCGTGGCCCCAGGCGCAGAGGGAGTATTGGATCGTGCGGTCCTGGGCGAGGAGGGCGTCGCGCATGCGGCGGAAGCGCTCTGCGCTGTTGGAGGCGGACCAGTCGTAGCCTTCGGGGGCGGGCTGGTCGGTGACGGAGTTCACGGGCTCGCCGTTGTCTTGGTTTTCGCTGGCGCCCCCGCCGAGCCAGAGCTCGGGGACGTATTTCCACTCGTCGAACCACTCTTCGGGGACGTCGCAGTTGTCGTACTTGAGGTCTATAGTGTGTAAGTAGGTGCTACTTGGCGGGGCGCTTGGGAGGGTGGACTTGCAGTCGATGCCCCAGGACGCAAAGGTTGCAGCGTCAATGTCCTCATAGCCAAGAGACCCCTCGTACCCACCGCAAGTCGACTCCCCAGCATCGCTATAGATCCCGAGCTTCAGTCCAAGGTCGTGCACCTTATCCGCCACGTGCCCAATCCCGTTGGGGAACTTCTTCTTGTCAACAACAAGCTCCTTCGTGTCGTTGTCCCGGCGGAGGTCGAGGTCGCTCCAGCAGTCGTCAATGTTGACGTACTCGTACCCCAGGTCTTTGAGCCCGAGGTCGACGATGAGCTGCGCCGTTTCGACAAAGACGGTCTCGTTGATGTCGCACCCGTACTCGTTCCAGGAGCTCCAGCCAAGGGCTGGAAGGCGGCCGACGCCGTCTGGGCTCGTGAGCTGAGCGGAGGCCACGGCGAGGAGGCCGGCGGGCAGGAGGCTCTTGCTTACGCCCATATTGGTGTTGGTGTAGAGAAGCGGGTCGCCATGGAGGAGAGGAGAGCATGGGCCGACCTGGGCCGCAAAAGCACCGTTATATACCCCAGTCGCCATCGGAGCATGGAATGGCTACTATCATCGTCCGCGGACTCCGGGAATGTTCGCCTCGCCATTGGCGGCCTAATAGCAGGTTGCGGGGGCCCGAATGTCGGAGCATGAGCCCCCGAGGGCCCTAATCCGAGTGCGGAGAGTAGCACTGCAGGGCAACAGCGCAGCCGCTCCTCACCCATGTCAGGAACGCGGATGCGATGCGACGTTGGCATTTTCCAGTTTCGGCAATGTCTGCGCGTCGTTCACCTCAACTAGCTCACAGTGTACGGACCGCTAGCTGCCGGGTCACGAATGAGGTAATGCGCGGAAGTGATGCCGGTACAAATTGCATTCCCTAACGCGGGGAGCCCCATACTCAAGTTTCCAGTTATAGCTTACATGGGGTTATGGCTGTCTAGTTGATCCTAGATCGACTGGGGCGATCTATAAAAAAGGCGGAAATTGAGTCTCGGAGTCGATCGACTGGAGAGAAATAGACTAACCGTGTTCTGGATATATGCGAAAAGCTAACATATAATCAACCAAAAGGAAAGGAGGAATGGACGAAGATAAAAGAAGCATCTACTTAGCGATTGTGCCTCGAGGAAGGGAAGCCATCCTCTACACTCGACTTCTCTGTCACAAAGACCACAATGTCCCATTGTTTCCCCTACACTCTCCGAGGAACGTTACTATACCCGCTCACCTTCGCTCCTGCTTCCAAACGAGACCTCTTTCCAGGTTTCCTAGTGCCCAGACGCTGTGAGGTCTGTGCCTCACAGCCAAGTGAGGGCTTGCTGCAAAGAAAGTTTGCACTCCGTCGACTCCTTGGATGCCCGTACCTCACTTATTCACGGACCGCACATCTCAACACCAGCACCTCACACCGATTCCGAAGACCGCGCACTCCCCTTCTCTCTCACGCTCTCCTTCTCCGGCCTCCCAAACACCAGCCCCGGATGCCCGATCCCCAATAAAAACACCGCGATGACAATCAACACCCCCTCCAGCCCGATGAAAAGCGCCTCATCCGCCACCGCCGCCCCGTCATACCCCTCCTCCAGCTCATAGCACCTAAACGCGCACCTCGCCAGAATTATCAGCGTAGCCCCGTACAGCCCCCCAATAAACACCCACATCCTCTTCGAAAGAGGCGGGAACTCATTCGACTTGGAACGGGAGCGGAGGAAGTACCGGAGCATGTGGTCCGCAAAGAGGGCGCAGAAGGCGACGATGACGACGACTTGGAGGGCGAGGCCCGCGAGGGCGACGTCGACGCCCGTCTGGGAGGCGCCAGAGGTGGAGGCGGAGAGGGCGCCGCCGGCGGCTTGGAGGATGAGGCAGAGGACGTCGGCGGGGATGAAGATGTAGTAGTAGAGCTTCGGGGGGCGGAGGCGGGAGATGGAGGGGGAGTAGCGCTCGATTCTGGGGCTCGTCAGCTGCCGGCCTGTGGAGAGAGTACGGGGGCAGATGGCAATACACTCACGTCTTGGAGAGGGTGATGTAGATTGCGGCCGTGTAGAACACCGGACCAAAGGTAATGCAAACTATCCACCGTCAGCGCGTAGTCCTGCAAGCTCATGAGAGGAAACTCACCAATCTGCATCAAGAACGGTGTAAAGTCGAAAGGATTCCCGTACATGAGGACCCTGCCAACATATCCCACAACCTCGATGATACATCCCGCGATAATGCACCCTGTGAAAAACCACTGGCGCCATCGGAATCCGAGGTACGCATGCAGGAGTCCGGCGATAGAGTACAGGGCTACGAAGACGATGTTGGCCGGAAGGGAGGGCCGGTAGCGGTAAACGGAGGCCTCAATGGGGCAGAGGTCGAGGGTGCAGTTTGAGTCGGGGCCGAAGTAGATGAAGTTGAGGCCGTCGGGCGGCGGGGTGGCCATCTTGGATGTGGAGCGTCCTTGGGGTTCGTGTAAGTCGTTTGGGAGGTCTCAGAAGCGAGGCAGCATAGGAACTAAGGAAAATAGGAAAGCTTTTTTTTTTGGAATACGACTCCAAGATGATGAAATCACGGAAAAAGGCAGACATCCTCAACCTCGAACTCTCGATGATATATATACACGCATCCTAGGGCTGCCCAAAGCATGCAAGGATTGAACCTTGTACTCGCACCCAGCAGAGCCCCTTCAAAAAAAAAAAAAAAAAAAAGCTCAGCCCCACGGCCCCTGACGCGTCCCCACGTGTACTCCGCTCTCCCAAGCTTTGACAGCATCTTATCACACTGAGGCTTGTATCCGGAACAGAACGCATAGCTGGTTCTGTTACGGAATACGGTGAGGTACGTCAGCTCGTCTCGGGTGGAATAAGCTTACTCTGTGGCACTGACGAATGAGAGTCCGTTGCGGACCGCGTCTCTCGCACTCGGATTTGGAAGACCAATCGGTCGCCGCCGGTTCTGCCCCATTATACTGCCCTGTGGGGCGGAGCTAGTTGGATTGATAGCGAGGGAAGGCTATCCTCAGGCTCAGGCGCGAAAAGAAACTCATTTGGGAAAAGACAATGAAGAGAGCCGCTCTTCGCCTTGGAACATCTGTAAGATACGGGTGACGTCGTCATTACAATAGCAAAATCAGGCCACCCCATACCATAGGATCGAGCAAAAAGGCTGCGATCTCTCCTCACTTGTCTCATAATCAGATCTTACGCCCTTATACCCCTGCATTGTACCGGTAGTATACGTCTCAGCTTTCGTAGCGGCCCAACGACACAGGAGCTGGCTGCGTAGGTTGCGTACTCGGCATGTCCCCAGCTTTCAGCTTTTAGGGAGCTCACCAAAGCAACGAACCTGTCGAGCTAGCAGAATGGAGACATCAGAGCAAGTAACACTCAAGATCCGAAGCCAAAGCTCCAGTCTCGGAAAATTTGATACTGACACCTTTGCTGTCAAGATAAGTGAGTACCGTAGGAGGTAAAGATGTCAAAGAAAGAGGATAGAATAGACGTTTTTCTATAGCTACTTTGTAACAATGAGTAGTTTCGCCTTACAGATAAGAGAGACGACCAGGGCCTCCCTCCTGGCTCCGGAACCAGGTATGCAAGTGACGAGATGTTTCATGTTGTCGTCAGACTGCCTTCTATTCGTAGCAACACGCCCACCGAGGGAGGTTCCCGGGCCCAAGCTGCCAAGAATCAAGGATGGAAGAAAAGGTAACACGATAGCTAAATTACTGGTTCGTCTCCAAGGTTAATAGTGACCTGCCCAGGGGCTTCCATCGCTACGAGGTTGGGAATAATTGGAACCAGCAACTTGCCTTTGCATTGGCCAACGGCTGGCCACTTTCCTCTCTAGGCTGAGCACGTCCAGACGCGCCATATGCGCACTTATACTTACTTTTTTTTTTGATGGGCCAAAGCGCTTGACATAGACGAATCAGAGCCTACCCGCAGAGTGCCATGGAGAAGCTACTTGTCCCTGAATCTAGTACGAGCAAGCTGGGAATAGACCGTGCAGAGCGTGAATTCTGCGATGCTAAGCCCAGGATGTTCGTGGGGTAGAGTCCGATGCTTGGGATCCTACAAGTCATCGACATTCTGACTTTTATCTCAGACTTGGCGTGGGGAAAACCCATGAAGGGGTCACTTTGCATAGCATCTACGTTCTAGGGAAAAAAAGGAAGGAGCGTCTAGAGTATAGTCGAGACATCGCCAGGGCAAATGTCATTAGTTTTGCACCAGGAGAGTACTACGCCCTGTTCATAAGGTTAATCATGCCGACGATGACTTCGCGTGCTTCTAAGCTCGTGCTAGACGTAGGCACACTAGCGTTCCTGGATCTCTATGCGTTGGTGAGAGCTTGATTGTTGTGGAGTGTTTTGTTAACTTCGCACTGCCAAACGCGGCATATCAGGTGTTGCCATTATTATCACAGTATATACCGTATGTTGATTGAGAGATTGGGACTGTGCCGTCTTCCTTCTACTTATAATGTATCGGCACGTTGATGTTAGTATAGAGACTAGGTGGACGGAATAATTATAGGACTTATATAAGATAATTCAAAAGAATATAACTGTAGTTACGGAAGTAGCCTCTTGGAAGAAAACTTTGATCTTGCTGGACGGGTAACGTTAGCCGGAGGCCAGACACCGTAATTCCCGGATCCTATCTCTGGCCTTGATCTCCTTTTACTCCCTAAAAGCTATGTGAGAGAGGAGGGAATATCACGGATGTCACGCAGTGTCCATACCACTTATCTTCTACCGTAGATGCGGTGATATGAATGGTTCCAAATCCGATATTCAAGGACAAGACATTGCTTTCTTGTCCAATTTGATACATTTCCCGGAATATTCGCACCTAAAAAAACGTTTGCCGAGACCCCGAGCTCTCAGTCCATAGCCTTGATAGCTGTCGTGAGTAGACTCTAAGCGAATATCTCGCCGACAAACACACAGAATCATATATCGGAGATATCCTCCCTACATACGAACAACCTCCTGATAAACGCAATCACTACCCCGTGTCATGCTCATCTGGTTCGGAGAATCGCAATCCCATTTCCCCGCGTATCAGCGTCCCCAGCGCACTTCGCCAGACACGCCTCCGCGTCCGTCTCGCCTGTGCACTGCCGGTGTAATAAGGAACTGTATTTGCATTCGCGATTAGACTTGTTAGCCGACCTCTGCATTGACTCGGCGACTTGCTGGCGCATCCTCGCTTCCGACATCAAGCTGGCTTGGCCCGCGTGGCCGCCGTCGTAGGGGCAATATCTGGCTATATAGCACGGAACCGAGTCGGCATGCCGAACAAGTGGGCGGCAGGCCCACGCTCAGGCGATCCTTTATCCAGGAATGAGGCCCCGCGTTTCCGATTCGTGGTGGTACTAAGGGAGGGGCTCGACGGTGGAAGAGTGGGGAGGTGCGTGGTGTATGGATCCACACGGGATGGAAGAAGGTTATCGGGAACCCAGGCCGCGGCTTAAGACCGGTATTATATGCTCGTGCGTTTCGGCCTAAGCGAGGGGGCTGGCTATCATCAGTAAGGAGATGGAAAGAACGGTGCCGCGAACAGGGCGCTTAGGGGCATTGTACTGACATATACGCTTCATGCTCGTGTGATTAATTACAATGCCGGCTTGTTGCTTTCCGCCCTGGTGAATCAAGTCAGTGTAGAAGATTAAGGATTTAATTTCCTAGCCCTTTTTACCAACCGGGACTATTGCCACCTACCCGGTAGCCGTCGAAGTGTGCCGTTCACACTATGTCCCGTCCCAGGTAATGCAGAACGGAGGTTTGTGAAGAAAGAGAGGATGCAAAGGCATGTGAGAATCACTAAGGGGGATGACGAACCTGCTGCGATGGCGAGGTTATTTAGGGGTGCGAGCAAGCATTCATAAAATGGCATATTCATTTTCAGTCCTTGTCCAGAGTTGCACCTCAAGACTTTTCTAACTATCAGCCTTTGGGCATTAGGATATTGGTGTTATTGATAGAGATTGTTTTGAGTCGTTGTGGTCTGTGGTATAGCATTCTGGTGAGCGGAACACGAGCCCCTCCGGGTCGATCGAGAACGGGATCGCGATATAAGTGCCGGGCTCCCTTGCCCGCCGGGCCAGAAGTCGACCTGTTTTAACGGACCACTGTGCTATATGGCGTGGTTTGTATGAAATAGCCGAAAGACTCCAAAGTCCGGCCTGGTCATGGAACGCGCGAAACCATAGAAACTGGCCAATGCCGGATGTCGTGACGAACTCTGCATAGAGAGCGCGGTAAGTATATTACCTCTTTGCATTCGGCCCGCAATCGACCCTCTTTGTCCGAGTTCCCTTGCTTCGTGACCGGGGGTTTTGAGCCTCGATAACACCCGCCCCAATAAGAGTTATAGTCTCATCCCTCCTAGGATCCCGCCACTTTGACGACGATTTACTCTGCCGCCGCTGTATGCAGGTCCAGGAACTTCTTGCTCATTGCGGCCTAGCGATACTGTGCCATCACCTGTGCACTGCCTCTCCCGTTACTGCACGTAGGCTTAGGAAGAGCCGGAGCCCCGGCATAGCTTGCGGCTCGCTTGAATTTTTGGGCACCTGGTTGCGCGGAGCACTTACACCAGGGCTCTGGACAGAGGACGTAGGCGTCCGCGGCGAGTCGCTATTGCAACCCCGGCACTTACAGGCATCATTGTAAGTGCCGAGCTCCCCGGCTCCACATAGTCGCCCCTTTACCGCGAAACCAGGATCCCCTTTATCCCGGGATTGTACGACCACAAGCAAGCCTTATTTCTCGGTTCCACCTCATATAAAGTGCGGGGCTTTGAAGTCTGTTTCGCGGCAGTGAAGACTATCCCGGAAATGTAGATCCAGTATCTCACCGTGCCGCCTTGCAACCGGGGTCTCCTAATTCGCTTAAATCTCCGAGTTCCTGGTTCCATGTGTGATAAAACACAGCGCCTCGTATACGGATAAATGTTCTTGAGAGACTTCTCGTCTAGAGGGTATTGCGTTCCGGACCTTTTGTCACCTCATCTACTTAGGCCGAGAGCGCTGTGTCGTACTTGCTTTGCATAGGGACTCGGAATGGCGAAACCCCGCTTCATGAGGGCTTCATTAGAGTGGATAAGTTGGGTGTAAACAGCCTGAGACGGGTATACTGGTTCCATACACCGTGATGTACTCACTCGTCTTGGAGTTATGTCCCTGACCTACCGGAGAAGAAGTATAAAGCGGCCATCCGCCTCCTCGAAAGAAACTCACTTCCAACGGCGAGAGCTAAAGTCAGTACGACAACCTTCTAGCACCATACCCTTCATACGACACCGCCACGATGCACTACCTTAGCAAGACCTTTGGCTTTTTGATGGCCCTCAGCGGCGCAGCATCCATTGCTGTCCCGCGACAAGTAAGCCTCCGCTACTCCTTGTCCCCCCCTTGTCCTTGGAAAGCGCAACCGTGCTGACGGCCATAGACGCGCCCCGCCGAGTGTGCGGCTGATGTCCAGGCGCTCTGCGCCGCTGACGCGGGGGATCTCTGGTACCTTCAGTGTGAGGATCGCGTGTGGAACTGCGTGTACCACGGCGCGGAGGCTGACGACGACGTGATTGCTGTTGCTACCGAGGAGAGGTGCTCGAGGAGGGAGAGGTGGTGCTTGGCTGTTTTCGAGGAGGTAGAGGAGTCTGCCCCCGAGGATGGAGAGGGAGTGGGGGAGGGGGAGGTAGAAGAACCAGTCCCAGAGGGCGGAGAGGGAGACGGGGAGATGGAGGAGCCAGTCCCTGAAGAGGGAGAGGACGAGGGAGAAGTGGAGGAGCCAGTCGAAGAGGTCCCTGTCGAGGAAGAAGAACCAGTCGAGGAGCCGGTCGAGGAGGAGCAGCCGGTTGAATGGGAGGAGCCGGTTGAAGAACCAGTCGAGGAAGAGCCTGTTGAGGAAGTCCCAGTCGAGGTCCCTATCGAAGAGGAGCCAGTCGAGGAGCAGCCGCCAGTCGACGAGGCACCGGTTGAGACACCCGTCGAGGAGCTACCGGTCGAGGAGGAGCCTGTAGAGGAGCAGCCTGTCGAGGAGGAGCCTGTCGAAGAGGAAGAGCCGGTTGAGGAGGCCCCGGTCGAGGAGGAGCAGCCTGTTGAGGAAGAAGAACCAGTCGAGGAGCCGGTCGAGGAGCCAGTAGAGGAGCCAGTCGAAGAGGAGCCCCCGGTTGAGGAGGCACCCGTCGACGACCCACCGGTTGACGAAGCACCCATCGAAGACGAGGAGTAAACTCCCGTTTCAAAACCTCTTACCCTGAGCTTCACCTCATTTCCTACTCTCGTCTTATTTCCCACCGAACACGCGAGTTCTGCCTTTATCTGAACGCATCTCTTGCCTTACTGCCGCTTGACTGCTCCCAGTAGCGTCCTCTCGCACGTAGTAGCTTAGTTAGTTCTTATCCAGAGTCGACATTTCAATCCTGGATATCAGCATCGATGCCTGTGATTCAGTGGCATGTCCCTTCGCTCCATGATAACGACGCCGAGCCCGGTATCACGAGGCTAGCAGACCCGACGCCCAGCTCGGACACGTCGCGGTCGTCCCGTCGCTGATATGCCCCAGCCTACAAAACTGCCGCTTGGGCACGACGAGGTCCGGCCGCCCAAAAGCGCCGACCGACGCCCGCCGATCCCCAGCTCCTATCGGCCCTCTCGGTGCACCGTCCGTACCACTACACCCCGAAACAGGAAAGTGACACCCCAAAAGAAGTCTCTTGAAGCCTCCGAGAAAGGGGGGCCCGCCTCGGAAACTCCTCGCTGTGCTGTTCCTGCAGCTTCCCAGCAGCGGGCACCCTGCGAGAGGAGAGGGGTGTGGGGCCGGGGAGCGGATGGGAATGGGAAGGTTACCTTGGCCACTGGAACCACCTGCAGGATGTGGCCGAGGATGGGATGGTGGGGTGCATGCAGGGGAGAGGGCCTGGCAAGGGTGCGTTTGATGAGCGAGGGGGGGAGGGTGGAGTTCCGGGGACGTCAGCGGTTGCTACTCTCGTACATTGCTGTCTGGGCGAATCGTGGGGACGGACGGGAAGGGTGGCCAAGAGATGGGGGGGGGGGGGGAGGTGCGATGGATTTGTCCAATCTCGCAATCTCGCCGCGCAATAGTGTCCCGTTTCGGCGCAGGTTGATTTCCGGATTGATGATGGTTCGGTCCTTGGCAGCGGGCGGAAGGTCGATGCAAGAAGGTGTGGCTGCCGCTTGGTCTCTCCTTCCCAGAGGATATCCCGACGCCCGACCGCGTGGGATCGTTACATTTGGCGCGAAGCGCGTGCAGGGCCGGAAATGAGGATTGGCAGCCTCGGAGGGATGCGCCCGATGGTGATGAGCGGATTTGAGGCGGATTGGAGGGGGGCGGTTGATACTTTTGCATCTCACTGGCGAGACTTGTCAGCTCGTCACTGTCGTTTGTGTTTCTGGAATGGCGGGGCCGAGTTTGGCGACATCTGGCACTGTAGGGGGCTGATGGTTGAAGGGTGCACGGGCTGCCCGACCCCGCAGAGACAGGCGCTGAACAGTCAGGTGTGTGAGTGAGGATATGAACGGCACAGCTGGCCACGACACTTAGCCGAAATATGTCTGAAACGAGAAGAACCAAGCATCCGACACGTGTCTCTCTCATCCCCAACACCGCCGTCGTCATCCGTCCCGCTCTTTACCACAGCCCCAGCGCCATCTTCGTCATCAAAGAATCCTCTGTAACAGGAAAAAGAAAGGAGCGGGAAAAAGTCTGGGGGCACCATACCAAGCTCACGAGCGCCCCGCCGCCGCCGGTCCTTCACCGGCCACTACCCAAGTGGGAAAAAAAAAAAAAAAAAAAAAAAACACACGACGATGTGCCCCCACCGCCGCACCACTCTTTTTCTTTTTTCCCGATTTTTAGCCCTTTCTACTTGTGAAGCTCATGACGATCTTCACTTCCCTTCGCTTCCCTCGGGGCCACGCTTATCGCCCGACAAGCTAGTGTCCAACCGTACCTTGATTCCTTTTTTTTCCTTCTTTTCCCACTCGGACCGGTAAAACACAGCCCCCCGTCCTGCAATTCCCCTTCCAAAATAGAAACAAACAAGAAAGAAGCAGCAAATTGTGGGCTTTGGCCCAGAAAAGCCAAGACCAATCTCCAAGTCTATATCCGTAATTCGCGACAACCTTCCCAGGCCTCGCAAGGACCGAAAGACACGGCGGGTCCGGAACAAAAAAGGTGGGAGAACGAGAAGGAGAAAAAGAAAAGCTTTCAGTTGTGGATTGTGGTGCGTCTTTCTCCACTTGCTCGACCGGGGTGTTCCGCGCCACGATGCGCTGCCAAGTTTTAAACTTGACGGAGGTGGAGGGGGGAGGATACGCGAGGAACGGGGTCGAATGGGCGGACAAACCCCGGGGTTTTCCACATCTCGCGTTGCATCGTGGTCAACGGCTTGAGAAGACGGGGGGCGGAGTGGTGCCATGATGGAATGGACCGGGTGCCTTATCTCGGGGTAAGTGCTCCCCCTTGCATATGGGGGCATGCCGTCATCTGAAGCTCCAATGTCCGTCCAATATCCAATATTACTCAGAACCGAGATAACAGGGGCGTCTTGGTGCGCCCAATACTACCTATAATGCACTTGTACACCCGGCTTTAAACTACAAGCCAGAGATTAAGCCTCGACGCCGTCTCCCGGGCCCGATCCCGCCTGTCATCCCTCGATTTCAGCCACGGTTTTGGGGGACCTTGCCTTACCGCCCCGGTTCGGGGGGAGTGTAGGTTCCCGGTCCGGTGGGGGCATGGCGATCCCCTGGGGTCAGTCCATACATCGTAGATCCGTACCTGGTAGCACTGTCTACTCTTTTCTCCACCTTATTCCTTGTACTGAGCCATCAAGAGTGTGAATCTCGGAACATTTGCGGAGAATAACCACTGAGTAATAGTGTGGTGTGTGTGTGTGTGTTCGGTGGGAGAAACTGGACCGGAACTGACAAATGTGGTTCGCCCCTGTCGATCGTCGTCTTCGGGCGGTATCTCGCGTGAGGAGGGGCAAAGAAAAAACTGGAGGCTTCTTTGGGCGCTGTGTGTTGGCATCGGAATCCGGGATTGGTCCGATCCCCGTATTCCTAGGAACCGCTGGCGAGCGTGCGGTGCTAGTCCAGAGGATCAGGATACGAAGCAACGTGCTGGGTGAGCGAATTTCCGCCGCTGAGCCCACAATTGCCACTGCCAGGGAACCTAATCGATGCCCTGTGAGGTCAGCGACTGGGGCAACGCTTGTCATCGGCGGACCTGCCATCCGATGGTTGGGAGGTAGCCAAGCCTAGCGCCCCCTGCGCCTTTCCGTCCTTCCAAGGCCGAAGTGACAGGGGGATGGAAGTTACGGGACCGCCGAACGTCAGCCACGCGCGTTTCAAGATTTCCCTTTCCCGCCCTAACGGGCGTCCCGCCCCCTCTCAGCTCACGGCAGCTGGCGTTAGCTCTGCATAATCCCGGCGCCGCCGTTCCCCCAGTTATGCAGGAAGGGCTGTGCAGGGCAAGTGGCCCGCTCGTTGTGTAAGCCAAGGTGGAGTTGTGTTCGAATGCTTAGCTTGTTGCTGCTCTGTTGCTATCTTGGGCGCCCTCGGTCGGAGGAAAGAGAAGCGAAAGGTGGGTCTGTGATGGACGGAGGCAGACGCCACGGGACCCGGTTGCGTCACGATATTGTCCACTGGCGGAGCGGCGGCGCAGGTTCGGGGGGGGGGGGGGGGGTGGTGCGCCGGTGTCTCTGAACCCGCTGAGCCACGTCTGGACGGCGAACCTTGGCTTCGGCAAGGCGCCACGCGGCCACAGACATGCGACAAATGACAAGCCCGTTCCCAGAATCGCGTCAATTGACTCGGCCGATGAGACACAGCAAAGATCGGTCTGGGCCGTCGTGGCCAAGCTCGGAAGGGCACGCCAGCCGGAAGGTCGGCATCGAGTGTTGGCAACGGCCCACATCTCGCAGATTGCGGGAGATAAAGGAGGACCGCGCGCAATCTGGAGTCAGACCAGTGTGCTGTGGCGGTGTGCTGCGGGTGAAGTTCGGAGTCTCTCGAGGCGTCGGGGGGGCTTGCCAATCAAGAGGGCAGGTACAACGGCGAGGTCTCGTCGTACTGTGCATTGGGGACTGTGGCGCGCCCCACCTTTCCAGATCGGCTCCGATCACTTGGACGCACGGCGCCGAGATTCCCCAAAACTGTGTGGGCTCGCGGACAGGGCGAATGACGAGTCCAAGGCGGGTACGTGCGACACGGTATACCCCACACCGATGGTACATGGTGGCTGCCCACCCGAGACCCCTGCCCACCTTGTAGGGAGCACGCGCCTTGACGGGAAGGAGGAGGGGGGCTTCCGGCGAGGGAGATCACCGCCGGATCGGTACCTGACCCCGGTCAGGAACTTGTGTGCAGCGCGCAATTTCCAAACTCGGGCCCACATGGAACGAGGCCGTTCCCATGGGTGAGTTAGACCGCCTCTCCCATAATGCTCCAAATGGCTATTTATTCGCGCTCATCCTCGGCGCTCAGGGGCCCCGTCTCCTCTCTTCCTTCTCTCCTCCACCAGATCATAAAGCCAAGTTTATTGTTCTGACTATTGACCCTCGGTCGTCCATTCTTTCACCCGCTCAAACAAAAGAAGCCTTCGCAGCCTCTTTTACTTACCATTCGTTAATTTTAATACCCGGATTCATTAGAACCAAACAAGACACCAGACACGATGAAGCTTTCCGTCGTTGCCCTCTTTGCCGCCTCCGCCATGGCCGCCGTCGTCCCCGACGGTGGCTCCTACGGCGAGGCCCCGGCCCCCACCCCCTCGGCCCCCGCTGACGGCGGCTCGTACGGCGAGGAGCCCGCTCCCTCCGTCCCCGCTGAGGAGCCCGCCTACTCGGAGCCCGCCGAGGAGAAGCCCGAGACCACCGCCGCCCCCGAGGTCTCGACCCAGGACGACTCTCCCCAGCCCTCGACCGTCTACGAGACCGACGTCGAGACCATCACCGACTGCGGCCCCGAGGTGACCAACTGCGCCGGCAACCCCGAGCCCTCTGCCCCCGCCGAGGAGACCGAGGTCGTCGAGGTCACCACCTCCGTCTGCGAGACCGACTCCGAGGCCCCCACCGAGGCCCCCTCCGTGCCCGCCGAGGAGCCCGCCCCCAGCGGTGAGGAGCCCGCCCCCAGCGAGCCTGCCCCCACTGGCGAGGAGCCCGCCCCCTCGGTCCCCGCCGAGGAGCCCGTCCCCACCGAGTCCGAGGAGGACTGCGAGGAGGAGGAGCCCACCGCTCCCGTCTCGCCCCCCCTGAGCACCGGTGACTCGTCGCCCGAGCCCACCGAGCCCGCCTGCGTCCCCGAGACCAAGGTCAAGACCATCACCACCGAGTACACCACCGTCATCCCCACCACCATCCTCGAGACCTACACCGAGGAGTGCGCCGAGGCCACCACGGACGGCGAGTCGCCCGTTGCCCCCACCGGCTCCGTCCCCGCTGGCGAGGAGCCTGCCCCCACCGGCTCTGTCCCCGGCGGTGACGAGGGTGCCTACCCCGAGCCCTCTGCTGAGGAGTCGTAAGTTGAAAAGGCAGAAACACATCAAACGTTGAGCAAATCGACTAACACCGAAGCAGCTCTTCTCCCCAGGCCTCTGAGCCCGTCACCGCCGGCGCCTCCGGCCTCGTCGGCTCCGTCTTGTCGGCTGCCGTCGCCGGTGTCGTCGCCTACGCTTTCGCGTAAGGTGATGCGACCTTCCCCAGCTTCATTCATGACAATACCCAGCCCTTTCATGAAGCACGACAAAGTGTGGCTACGACTGTCCGTTTTGGAAACCTTCTAATGACCCCTATTTGGCTCTGATGTTTCGGCCGGTGATCTGCTTGGGAGACGATGTACAAGAAAAGATATCCTAGGACAGTTTTGAAGAAACCGAGCTTTTATCTCTTGATCTTGTTTTCCTTTGTTTTGCGTCACGGGCGTATATGGCAGGAAATATGTAACTTTATCATTCTAATCTACCGTGTCTGGAGTTTCGGCCCCGGACGCTATTTCAACAAACACTTTTCTGTCCCTGCCAGAGTGAGACCTGACCGCCAAGTGAAGATGATGAAAAAAAAAAAAAAAAAAAAAAAAAAAAAAGGCCCTGAAAGCAGGTGAGAAGCGGGCGGCCGACCTGGCGCCACGGAGCGGATCGGCGCCCAGGGACCCACGCGCCAGGGAAAATTACCCTCATTTCTCGTCATTTTTCCCACGCGGGCCCTATGGGGCACCCGCCCCGCTGCCCACGACGGATCTGCGGACAAGGGTCCGGGATCTCTTAGTGACCCCTGTACTTCGTACGAGGTCGAGGTGCCACGGCGCCACCCTCCTCTCCTTAGACGGGCCAATGGGAGGGGGCCACTGTGGGGCGCGTAATGCAGGAACGGCGTGGGGCGTGGGAACGTCACGGGGTTACCTCGCTCGATCTTCCGTTTCCCCCCCCCCCAAGTTCGGCCAAGCATCCCACTCGATGACGAAACGTCGCTTCTTGTCGGCGGGCTTGTTCGAGGGTGGAGAGCGGGGATGTAACCTCGGCTGCTGCGAAGGCGATCCTGCTTTCCATGCGCTGGGTCTGATCGTGGGCACCTTTGGAGCGGTGTACCGGATTAGGCACAGAGGTACCTCAATCTGTAACGAGGCAAGATCTTCCGCGTCGGAGTTTTTTGGCCCCGGGTGGGTTGATGGGCGGACGGCCGTCGATCTTTACCGTAGATCGCGGACTTGAGGCACTTGGAAACGAGGTGGAGAGGGGCGCTTTTTGCATAGGTCCCTCTTCTTTTCTTGCCCCCGGTCTGGGAGGATGCCCTTTGTTTCGTCCTCTAACCGTTTGGGGCTGCCTGGAAACGTCCGGTGAGTGGCAGCGCGGCCACAGGGTTGACGTCTGGGCCATGGGAAGAAGAGGGCTGTCCACGACGGACAAAGTCTGAAGGGTCCGTGGGATCGGCTTCTCCGCTAGTGCTCGGCCGGGAAGGGTCACACGCGCCGGGCATTGGAGCTGGCCTCGGCACAATGTGCGAGGATCCTTGGGCGCGCGGAAGCATAGCGGACTACAACTGACTGCTGCTGGCTGCCGGAAGCTCCAAGTCTGGCTGGGGCCCGGTGCGTGGGCGATGGATCGACGCGATACCCCTGACGGCCGTACGGCTGTCATGTGGCATCGTGTTTCCGGACGGATGCGTCGTTCGTGTTGACTTTGGTTCCTGAGCGGCCGGGGGGGGGGGGGGGCAGGCGAGTCGTTTAATGTGTCGCTTCTGTGATTGATCCCCAAGGGTCTTGTTTCGGTCATTTGTATCTTGCGAGTTCCAACAAGACAAGCAAGATCCCAAC
>JAMFQS010000112.1:0-13109 GCA_025503055.1 Sordariomycetes sp. B11D1
TCACATGCTCGGGACTTCCCTCGCGAGGACTGATAGATTTTGACACGGCTCTTCCGAAATCTTTCTCAGGAAACTCCATGGGTCGGCGAGGAGAGAGATGAGGAGATGAGGGAACGGTAATGATATCCTGGAGTGTTTATGGGGTGGGTTAATGGTCGTGGATGCGATCGCATTGCTTTACAGCTATTCTCCTTGAGTCGCAGATGAGGTTTCGAGACGGGTTTGCGAGGAAAGTTGAGGGGGCAAGAGCATGATATCCTGGGTATGTTTGTTGATGGTGTGGATTAATGGTCGTGGATTCGATCGCTTTGCTTTACACGCTGCTCTCTTTGGGTTATAGGCTGGGCGTGTATGGTACATAGATGTCAATAAATGATACGAACCCGGGGGGTTCGATAAAATGACTCGCAATCTGTTCATCCGGCCAGTATTGAGAGCAGCCGGTGATGCTGGCTGTATCTGGCCGCTCTTACAGAATATCCTCGGACTCGGCCCGGCACATCAATTAGCCCATCCGCATCCCCCGTCACCCGAATTACCCCACCACCACCACCACATTTCCCCGTCCAATCCGCGCGCAGCGTCGACCCCCCGTTCGACGCCGCGCGCCGGGGCGGGCAGAGATCCGTGCGGACCGGCCCCGCAAAACGGGGGGAGGGGGGGCGCCTTTCCGCCGCCACGTGAACGCCGCCACCGGCAGGGAGTGAGCCCCGGGATAAAACACTTTGGGAAACCCCGATCGATGCCAGCGCGTGCGCGCGGGTGAAACCCCTCTTTTTCTTGTTTTCTTTTTTTTTTTTTTTCCTTCTTTTTTTCCCCCATCACTTTCATCTGCGCCCGTCTTGTCGCCTTTTGAATCCCCCAACGATTCTCTGCAAGGAACAAGACAACAATCGATCCTCCCCCTTGGGTACGGCAGCGCGCTCGGAATACGAAACTCGGTCACGGAAAATGGTCGTGGCGCGCTCGTCGGCCAGACAGGGGCCCCAGGCCTGGTCGCACACGCCCACGAGGCTGACCCTCGCGTGGCTCGCCGTCTCCCTCGCCCTCGTGTCGTGGGACACGGCGTACGTGCTCCTCCGCCCGCATACGATGGAGGGCGGCTTCCTCCACGAGCCGCTCTGGGCGCCCTACGCGCTGTACGGGACGGTGGACTACGTGTACGGGTGGAAGGCGTGGGAGGCCGGGGAGGGGTTCACGGGCGCGCAGGGGGCGATGAACCTCGTCGAGTGCGTCATGTACGTGTCGTATCTCTTGATGTGGTGGGGCGGCAAGGGGGAGGGGGGCCAGGTTGGGGGGCGGAGGGGGGGCCTGGCGCTGCTTCTGGGGTGGGGGGCTGCAGTCATGACGCTGAGCAAGACGGCGCTCTACTGTGAGTGTCTGGTTCTCTCTCGCGCGTGTCGCGGGGTAGGTGGTATGTGGCCTGTTTGGCTGACTGTCGCAGGGCTGAACGAGTGCTTTTCGGGGTTCGCTAATATCGGGCATAACCCGCCCCTGAGGCTCTTTTTCCTCTGGATCGTCCCCAAGTGAGTTTCCGCCGGGATAGAGGTGGGAATGGATGGTGCTGACCCTGTTAGTGGCGCGTGGCTCGCGCTGCCCAGTTACATGATGTACGTGATGGGGCGCGATATCCTCGACGCGTTTGCGATTGCGAGCCGGGCGAAGGATGAGTAGGGCGTCGGCGGAGGATCGTGTCGCGACGGGCAACGGAGGGCCTGAAATCACAGTTTGATGGGGAGGAGAGGGGGGCGAGTCCTGATATCATCGGATATGCTTCCGTTTGCGGCGGGTCATGTGTGGACTTACGAACCGAGGTCACCAAGTTATGATGTCCATGTCCCTCTTATCAGGTTGGGGAGAAAAGGGGGCGAGGGGCCTGCTGCTTGTCAAAAGAGAGCGCAAGAGCGAAGCAGTTGACCAGCCGCGACTCCTAGCCATGACGTCCGGACCGGCCGGCCCCGGACACAACTCTCTTCGTGGTGTGAAATAAAGACGCTCGGCTAGCCCGAAGAACGGTATCAAAGTAACGCGAGCGTTGCGAGCCTCTAGAGTCCCGTAGCATCGAGCATGGCATGGGCTGCACCCTGTACCGTAGCGGCGGAATGGGCCCCGCGGAAAGCCGCCCAGTCCTTCTCGGCTCTCCGCGGGAGGGGGCTCCTGGACTCCCTTTCGCGCCCACCCCATATACCAAGGAACGGAGGGACCGGCTCGCCGGCGTCCATTGCCGACCTCGTGGCTCGCGAGGCACCCCACGGCGTCACAATCGCCGGACCCGAGTTCCGGGGCCGGCAAGAAGGTTGCTCTCGTGCGGCAGGCTTCCCCCCGGGGGCGGGCGGGGCCCCTTGTCCGGTCGTCGAGGCCGATGCTGTGACGGCGGCAGTCCTGGCGCGTCCCGGGTGTGCGGATCGGACGAGGCCGGGAAGCGACGCCCGGACCCGCGTCGGTCGGTCATGGCTGCAGCAGTACCTGCCTCCCCCAACTCTCGGCGCTGGGGCTTGAAGCGCCGGGCATTCGGACCCCGTGATTGGCGGCGGTTGTGGGGTAAGCATGTGGTGCGCTTTAGACTTTCCCCCTTCGTGGAGCTTCACTTACATCCCTCGCGGGGCTCACAATCATATCACCTGTTCGCTGCTGACTGTGGTCGCCTCCACCAGATACTTAGGGACCACCCCCGCAGCCATGCCAATTGGAGCCTAGACCCCGTCATCGGAATCGCGTTGCCCTCACCCCACGTTCCGCGCAAAGCTGCTATATCCACGTCCGCAATCTCCCATTCCTCCCCCCTCACCACCGTAACACAACAAGATATCCCCCCCCCCCCCCCTTTTCCCTTCCCTCTCCCGCTCGTCCACCTCCCCTGCCACAAGCACTCCATTCAGATACCAAAAGAGAAAAAGAGAGAAAAAAAAAAAAAAAACAGATGGAAAGCAAAGGAAGAAACACCAATGGAATGACGCCCGCCGACCGCACCTCGAGAATCACCGGCGCCCTCCTAGCCTCCCACTCCGCCGACGCCCTAGGCTCCACCCTCGAGTCCCAGTCCTCCTCCGCCATCCGCGCCCGCTACCCCTCGGGCCTCCGCGACATTGTCGGCGGGGGCCCCTTCGGCCTGCTGCCGGGCCAGGCGACCCACGACACGGACCTCACGCGCGCCGTCCTCCTCGCGTACCTCGACCGCGCGCGCATCGTGGCCGAGGGGGGACGCCCGGACGTCGCGGCGCTGGCGGCGGCGAATATGCTCAACTGGCTACGGGGCGAGTGGCCTGAGCGCCGGCCGGGGAAAATGCCCGCGCATGTGGGCAGGACGACGCTGTCGGGGCTGCGGAGGTTCGAGGAGACGGGGGAGTATGCGGTCGGGGGGACGGAGGCGGAGGGCCAGGCGGGGAACGGGTCGCTCATGCGGTGTATACCCACAGGCCTGTTCGAGACGGACAGGGAGAGGTTGGTGGCCGAGTCGATGAGCATCTCGGCGATCACGCACGCCGACGAGAGGTGCAGGGTCAGCTGCGCCGCGTACAACGTCATTGCGAGCGAGCTGGTGGCCGGCCAGGCGCCCGCTTCGGCCGTGGAGGCCGGGCTGGAGACGGCGAGGAGCCTGGAGCAGTCGCCCTGCGTCTCCAACGCCATGGAGCTGGGGAAGAAGCTCTCCATCGCCGACATGGCTGCCAACGGGCCCGCCGAGCTGCCCAGCGAGGCCTCGGGCTTCGTCCTCGAGTCTCTCGCCATCGCCGTCGCGGCCGTGCTCGACGCCCGGCCGCTCGAGGACGTCGTGGTTGACGTGGTGCGCATCGGGGGGGACACGGACACGAACGGGGCCATTGCGGCGGGGCTGCTGGGCGCGAGGGACGGCGCCGAGGCGGTGCCGAGTCGGTGGGTTAGCCGGTTGCAGTTTGGGGACGACTTTGTGGAGATTGCGAAGCTGATCTTGGGAAGTGAGGAAGAGGGGGACGAGGACGAGGGGTGATGGCCTTGTGTGAGGTGTTGTATGTGGAGGACGTGTTTGCTGCTGGACGGGGAATGGTGGGGTGGGGGGCTTCGGATGCCGAGTGGGCCGGGACGGAGTCGGCCCCACTCCGGGCGAGGGTCGGTGGGGGAAGGGGGGGGCCGGGGAAGACATCCTGTTTACAGTCGAAGGCGCGTTCGCCTGGAATCATCCCCAAAACAGAGCTGGGGAAAAATGAACCGTCTTGAATGTCACTGGTAGCTGCGAAAATAAAGATGGTTTTTTTTTTTAAAAAAAAAAAAAAAAAAGGCCCGCAGTTTTGGAAAGAGTAGGAAACGCCATATAACGCGTCCAACTCCCATCCTAACTAACCCCTGATCCTGTCGCTGATCCCTTTCCCATATCCATCCCAAGCCGTCACTCCTCAAGAAACCCAAAAAAAGAGAAAAGAAAGACCCTTAACGGCAGGGCCGGGAAGCCCACTCACCCCCGCCACTACTCACCAGCCCCGCCGCGGCACTCATCCTCGCGTTTGCCGGATACATGGCATCCATCTGGATCGAGCCCCCCGACCAGCTCTGCTCCACCGACCGCTTGCTCCGGATATGCCCCGAGGACCCGTACCAAAGCCCGCTGCCGCTATGCGCGCTGTCCGGGATGCGCGCGGAGCTTCCCTCGCGCGCCGCGCGGATGAGGTGCGGGGTGAAGAGGGGCTTGAGGGCGGGCGCGCAGGCCGTCACGATGGCGCTGTTGACTTCGATTATAGACCAGAGGTTTACCTATCCCCGCCGTTAGCATCTCCGCGGGATCGTGGGTGGTTAGAGTCGCGGGGGGAAGAGGGGGGGGGGGGGGGACGTGCGAGAATGCCCTGCTGGAACGGGTCCGTCGCGAGCGTGTAGGTATAGATGCTATGCAGCCGCGTGATGGCCATGACCGCCGCAAACGTCCCGAACAAGAAGATGAACAGCAGCGCAAGCTTTTCCTTCCTTGGCCGATTCACCTTCATCAGCGTTGGCACTGGCAAGCACAGGATGAAGATGTCGGTGACGATGTTGAAGCCAGAGGTGAAGTAGAAGAAGGCCGTCGTGTTGATACAGTAGCCCTCTACGCTGGTGGGCGGGATGGCCCAGAATTTCTGGAGGGGACGGCATTGGCAGAGGGTCACGATGAAGCAGACTGCGAAGAAGGCTGCGTGGAGGATCATTGTTGCTTTGCAGATGACGCGGGTCCTGGCGCTGGCCACTTCCAGGGAGGGTCAGTTTTAGTTTTCGCTTGGACATGGAGGAGCCGAGGGGCCAAGGTGGACTTGCCGAAGCGGAGGTACATGGAGAGGATGGAAGTCTTGATTGCCAAGACGAGGCAGTAGTAGGTGAGCTGGATGGCGAGGGTGACCTAGGCCCTGTTAGCAGCCAGTTCGGAGCGGGGTGAGAAAGACATGCTGTACCTTCATAAAGTTGACCATGTTGTCCAGCGACAGGAGTTGCGAGCTGAGCCCGACCTTGTTCTCCCTCAGCACCATGACTTCCGCGCAGTATCCGATGCTGAAGATCTAGGATTGGCAGTCAGTAGACGGGCGCCTCAACAAAGCTTCTCTTCTCCCCTGCCCTTTGCCCCCCCCCCCCCCCCCCCCCCCTTCCAGCGAGCTACCCCGTCACAGGCCCATCGGTGGACTCACCATGGCCACAATCATGAGGTAGTCATCCCAGCCGCCCTTCCTGATCAGGACAAGCCGGACAATGGACCGCGTAACGACGACGACGAGCGACAGCGCCGTCAGCACGACGGTCGTGATGACGAGCGCATCCTGGCGCTCCTGATCCGTCCGGGCCATCCTCACGGCCGGCTGGAGCACCCCGGGTAGCGTATGATGCAGTGTGCAAGTGCGGCGAGTGTCCTCTTCAGCTGAAGATTACGCCTGCGAGACCTCCGGGGCGCAACGGTGCGGTACGCTGTCGTAGGCTTCCCGGTCCACAAAGGGAAGCATCACAGAAGGGCCATGGCCTGGGGAGCCCTCGGGTAGTTGAATCATGTCCAGGCGCACAGGTCGCCTCTGTTTGAACCGAGGGGGGGGGAAGCGGCTTGAGGGTCACTTGGATAGACGGGCGTCTAGGCGGCTGGAGGGGTCAGAGCGGATGAGATGGCGCATGCGGGAGCTGGTGGTTCATACACGGGACGGCTGGGAAGTTTTGAGTGGCGTGCAGGGTCGCAAGTTGAGCCGTGCCGCGTCGGAAAGCTGGCTGTTCCGGGTATAATTATATCATGCCCTATAACACTGGAGCGTCGGGTGGTATACGATGAGGGTGATAGAGACCTCGGGGCCCCCGAAGACGGAGGAATTGCTGGGAAGTGGAGGTCTGTCCTCGCGGAGCCGCCACATGGGCCAGTGTCTACGGCCGGGGAGGCAGGTGAAGTGACGTGAATGAATGCAAGCTGTGAGTCTCACATCACTGGACGGGGGACCGTGCGCTCTCTGATTTCCTTCAGGCCGCACAAGACTTTGGGGCCATTCACGTCGTATCTGGCTCAGACGAGCATCTAGGCCCGCTCCCAGATCGGGCTCAAGGATGACCCATGTGGCGACATGGCTGCGGCTGTTGCTGTGCTGCTCTCCCTGCCGTCCCCACTATTGGAACCGATCAAATAAGGGCACTAGGGTGGGCAGCGTTCCCGGACGTCAAAGCGCGCGGGCGGAAGGTCTTGTCTGCTGGTTGCGTAACGTCCTGGGCCGAAGCAGTATGGGTTGTGTTGGCGTAGCATCTGTGTCCGAGATTGAAGAATCCAAGGTGGGAGATTGGAGAATGGCTGCTCGGGGTGTCGGTGTTAGTCCCGAGCGTTGGAGACGAGACTCGGGCGGGTATTACACGCTGGGGACTTGTCCGTCTGCATGAAGCCCCGCCGCCCCGGCCGCTTTCCCACCCACAAGCCAACCATGGTGAAGGAGAGCTGCGGAGAACCGCCCGCATGCCCTCTCTGGACATCGTCCTGTCTCCATCTGATCAGCCCCATCACATTTCCCGACAGCCGCCGATATGACGAGCGATGAGAGCCGCGTGACTTGCCGAGCTGTCGGCGTCGACCTACACCGCGCGGCGCATCTTCTGGGGAAAGCGTGGGTACGGCCCCCGGCAGTATGAGCGTGTGCGTGATACGCGCCGGGCTAGGCTCGTGGGGGAAAAAACGTCCAATGCGTCCGCAAAACAAGCCTGTCCATCGATGGAGCGCTCTGGGCGTGCAGCTGCGCTCGGCTGACACCGGGCCGAGTACGCTTGGACGACAAGCATAGCCCAAGGACTCTGGAAGACGGTGCGGCACATTGAGAGCAAGGCCCAAAGGAATATTTCTGGCAGAAAAGGAGCAGCCACCATCGTCTCTCGATACCGGTGACTGGCTGTCTGTTTCCGCGGCGCTGCTGAGGCCATCCATCGGTGATCCCAAGCATCAACGGTTAGGGAAGATGCGGGGCAATGTCGAGTAAGTCTGCCTTTTCATTGGCACAACCTCGAGTGGCCCCGAGGGGTGGACGCGCCCAGTCACGTGCTAGTAATTAATGTACCCGAGTGGGGTCGCGTTCACGTCACGTCGGGGACGTGAAAGTCGCGTCGAAAGGACTGAGCATCCTCACCTTTTTACGGCAAACCACATCCATGCCACGAGACCCATCAGGAACCCCGTGCTCGGCCAAGCCATGAAGATTTAACTCGACAATCATAAGCTCCATACGAAACCGCTGAAACCCCACCCAAAGTCCACTCGACCCAGGTGTCCTGGGTCCGCCGGCACCATGTCCGCAGACATCTCATCCATGACCAAGCTCCCCCAGAAGCGCGTCCTCGGCGAGTCGACCAACTCGCGACAGAACATCCCCCCATCGCCGGGCTCCTCCAAGAAGCGCAAGGTCGAGCCCACCTCCCAGGCCCCGCGTATCTTTCCTGCCTCCCAGAACGACCCGCGCGCCAAGCTCAGCTCGAGCCAGCCCAAGAGCGTCTTCGAGACCGATGTCCTCGAGAAGCTGTCCCAGGACGTCTCCGACCTGAGGCACAGCAATGCCGAGAAGGATCAGGTGTGGCGCCGCCCGCCGCTGGGCGACTTTAGCCCCGACAAGGACACGCTGTGCTTCCAGGCCATCGAGGCAGAGGAGGGGACCCTGCCCGGCGGCCAGCCCACCGTGAGACTGTTTGGCGTGACCGAGGGAGGGAACTCGGTGATGCTCCACGTGAGGGACTTTAAGCACTACCTGTACGTCGCCGCGCCCATGTCGTTCCAGCCGAGCGACTGCTCCGCCTTCATGACGTACCTCAACGCGCGGGTCAAGAGCTACACGCCGCCCATCCACTCGGTGGAGCTGGTGATGCGGATGAACATCTACAAGTATCAGGGCAACATTGAGAGCCCGTACCTGAAGATCACCGTGACGGATCCAAAGGTGATTGCGAGGGTCAGGACAACCATTGAGGCTGGCGAGGCGAATTGGAAGGGTCTGTGGCAGACTGGTGGCGAGGGAGGAATCCTGACGTTTGACAACATCCAATACGTTCCGAGATTCATGATTGACTGTCATGTAAGTTTGCCATCTTGAGAGATTCTCCATGTTTTCTTCTTCTTTTCCAGGCACTAATGGTTCCTTTAGCTCCAAGGCATGGCGTGGGCGGAAGCCGCCCCGCGGACGTACCGCATGATTCCGGATGAACGGCGCCAGTCGAACTGTCAGATCGAGGCCGAAATCTCCTACCGCGACCTCATAACCCACAAGCCTGAGGGCGAGTGGTCCAAAATGGCCCCTCTACGCATCATGTCCTTCGACATCGAGTGCGCCGGCCGCAAGGGCATCTTTCCCGAGGCGACTCATGACGCCGTCATCCAGATCGCCAACATCGTCACCAGATATGGAGAAAAGCAGCCGTTTGTGCGGAACGTCTTCTGTCTGGATACGACAAGCCCCATTGTGGCGACACAAGTTCTCGATTACGCAAAAGAGGGGGACATGCTCAAGGCATGGCAGCAGTTCTTGATCGAGGTTGACCCCGACATCATCACTGGCTACAACACATCCAATTTCGACTTCCCCTACCTGCTCGACCGCGCGAAGCACCTCAAGGTGCCCGGCTTCGAATTCTGGAGCAGGATCCCCTCAATCGCGTCCAAGCCCAAAGAAAGCAACTTCTCCAGCAAGCAATTGGGCAACCGGGACTCAAAGATAACAAACACAAACGGCCGGCTGCAACTCGACCTCCTACAACTCATCCAGCGAGACCACCATCTGAGGAGTTACACCCTCAACTCGGTCTGCGCCCATTTCCTAGGCGAGCAAAAGGAAGACGTGCACTACACGATGATCACCGAGCTGTTCAACGGTACCCCTGAATCGAGGCGTCGTCTGGCGCTCTACTGTCTCAAGGACGCCTACCTCCCGCTCCGACTGATGCAGAAGCTCTCGTGCCTCGAGAACTACACGGAGATGGCCAGAGTCACGGGTGTCCCCTTCAACCTCTTGCTGAACAGGGGTCAGCAGATCAGGTTCATTAGCCAGCTGTTCCGCAAGACGCTAGAGCAGAAGTTGGTCGTACCGAACCAGCCGTCGCAGGGCGGCGACGAGCAGTACGAGGGCGCCACGGTCATCGAGCCCAAGAGGGACTACTATGATGTGCCTATCGCCACGCTCGATTTCGCGTCACTGTACCCGAGTATCATGCAGGCGCACAACCTTTGCTACACGACGCTCATCAACAAGCAGGCTGTCGAGCGGTTCGGCCTCAAGGAGGACGACTACGTCGTGACACCCAACGGCGACATGTTCGTCACGGCCAAGGTGCGCAAGGGGCTGCTGGCGGAGATTCTCGAGGAGCTGCTCGCGGCCCGCAAGAAGGCCAAGCGGGAGCTCGCGCAGGAGACGGACCCGTTCAAGAAGGCGGTGCTCAACGGTCGACAGCTCGCTCTCAAGGTCAGCGCCAACTCGGTGTACGGGCTGACGGGCGCCACGACGGGCAAGCTTCCTTGCCTGGAGATCGCGCGAAGCACGACAAGCTTTGGGCGACAGATGATTGAGAAGACGAAGAATGAGGTTGAGGCGCAGTTCAACATTGCGAATGGGTACGCCAACGACGCGCAGGTCATCTACGGTGACACGGATTCCGTCATGGTCAAGTTTGGGACAACCGATCTGGCGGAGACGATGAAGCTTGGCGAGGAGGCAGCGAAGCTCGTGACGGCCAAGTTCGTCAAGCCGATCAAGCTCGAGTTTGAAAAGGTGTACTTCCCGTACCTGCTCATCAACAAGAAGCGGTACGCCGGGCTGTACTGGACGAACCCGGACAAGTACGACAAGATGGACACCAAAGGTATCGAGACGGTGCGGCGGGACAACTGCACGCTCGTGCAGACTGTCATTGAGAAGGTCCTCAAGATGATCCTGATGGAGCGCGACGTCCAAGGCGCGCAGGAGTAAGTGTTCCGGGCCATCCGTCCCGATGCTCTGTTACTGACACGGGACCCAGATACGTCAAGGACACCATCGCCGACCTGCTCCAGAACAGAGTCGACATGTCCAAGCTCGTCATCACAAAGGCCCTCGCAAAGGACGACTACGCGAACAAGCAGCCCCACAGCGAGCTCGCCAAGCGCATGCGCGAGCGCGACCCGGGCTCCGCGCCCGGGCTCGGCGACCGCGTCGCCTACGTCATGGTCAAGGGCGCCTCTGGCTCCCGCAACTTTGAGAACTCGGAGGACCCCATCTTCGTGCTGGAGCACAACGTGCCGATTGATACAAAGTACTACCTCGACAACCAGCTCGCGAAGCCGCTAGGGAGGATCTTCGAGCCGATACTGGGGGAGTCGAAGGCGAGGTCCCTGCTCACGGGCGCGCACACGCGGATCATCTCGGTGGCGGCGCCGACGATTGGCGGGCTGATGAAGTTTGCGCGCAGGACGGCGACGTGCATGGGCTGCAAGAAGCCCCTGACGGGCAAAGAGGATAGTAAGGGCGCGACGTGCGGGGACTGCGCGCCGAGGGTGGGGGAGCTGTACAAGCGGACGCTGGACAAGGTTTCGGACCTCGAGGTCAAGTTCGGGAGGTTGTGGACGCAGTGTCAGCGGTGTCAGGGGAGTATGCACTGCGAGGTTATCTGTAGTAGCAAGGACTGTCCGATTTTCTACATGCGGATGAAGGCGAAGAAGGATTTGGAGGACGGGGGGAAGGAGTTGAAGAGGTTTGACTTTGACAAGGCGGCGACTTGGTAGGTGTTTTTTTATTTTTGGGGGGAAGAGTACAAGTGAGGTTAGGGGAGAAAGGGGGGCGGGGGGGAGGGAGGTGAGTGAAAGGAGTGGGAGGAGCAGAGGGGAGGGAAGAAGTTGCTACTACAGCTGGGACTCGGTGTCGGCGTTTTGATATGCTTGGCTTGGCATGTTATGGGATACTCCACGGTATATGTTGTACGCGTATCCGTACTCTGGCAATGGGACACATTGAATGTCGAATAACTGCACGTCAGTGAAGTCTTACACTCCGGAGGCCCGAGCCGAGCACGGCGTATATTTCGGAGTAAACGGAGTCCCAGCACGGTGGAGCGAGCGCCTTTGGGTACGGCGTCCCCAGTCTGGGGCCCCGTCACTCAGCCGCACGCCCTGCCTATCCGCGTTGCTCCGAGTCGATCCACGAGGCCAGCATCGCCTCTTGGCTGGCCGGGGTCCCAATCTCGTCGGCCCCCCCCCTTCTTTCACCCGCTTCGGTCCTTTCCCCGAGATTTTGCTCCCCCCGGACCAGTCGCATCGTCTCCAAGGCGCGTCAATCGCGACTATTGATACCCACTCGCCGAGGGAGTCCACTTGCAGCCCCAATCGGACCCCAGAACAACAAGCGGATCCCCCCCCCCCCTTTTTCCGGCTTCGAGAGTCCCGCCAAACGCCGCCCCGCCGGCACTCCCCCAGAGGAAGCGGGGGGGCGATCCCCGATCAAGCCTCTCCGCCCGACGATCATCTCCTCCGATATCCACCGCGCCCAGGGACTCAAGGTTGCGTCGGGGGCCACCCGGTAACATCCCCCCCAGGCCGACCACGGGACGTTGTGCCATGATGATGACGGTGCTTACCCTCCCACAGCCAGAGTCACCGTAGGAAAAAGCAAGGCTGCCACTGCCAATGTGGACAGAAAGGGCCAAGAACCGCGCACCTCATGGCTCATAGCAATTGCACCCCATATCAATAAACCTCAGCTCCCTCAGCCGCCCCACACCGAAGGCTCCCCCCTCGGGCGCTAATCCCGCAGATCGCCCGCAGACGTCGCAACCCGCCCGCCCCGCCAGACCGGAATCGCAATTGGGGGGGGGGGGGGGCACCCGAATGGACGACGTCGTGGCACGTTCCGGGAGGATCGGCTGGCGTTGATTGGCCGCTTGGCGTGATACGCTAGGTCGTGCGGAGATTTAGAAGTCGCGCTTTGGTACTTACATATAAGAGCCTTTCGTGTGCCCCCCCGTCTTCATATCGCCCCTCCAGGACCTCTTTGACTTCTCCAACCCGCCAATGCCTTGCAAAGGCGCCTGGCATGTGTCACCGGGAACTCTGACAGTAGCGACAGTGGTACGCGGACCACGCTACCCCACGGCCCCTGCACCGGGGCTCAACCTCCCTTGACGCTTGCTACAGCGCCACGCCCCGATTCCTAAAAAGGCTGTTGAGATCACGTCGGCACCGAGGAACCTCTCCAGCGCCAAGTCCGGTAACATTCGTCTCTCGAGCTCGCGTCCTTCCGCCCCGTCGATCGTAGAATCTACCCCGCACCGATTCCCGCTCTGCTATCCAATACGGCCTTTCCTCCGCGTCACCGATCACCACCACCGCCATCATGACCATCGGGGACGATCCAGGGGAACGGACCGACAAAGACACGGCGTGCTCTCGCCATCCGGCGCCGCTCAAGAGCCACTCTAGGATCGACATCCCGCCAAGCGTCTGATCGTCGCCTCACCGCCGCCTACTCCCTCCCACTCAGACCTCGCCAGTTGCCGCCCACCCTGCCTCCGCCCAAAAGTTAGGATAACACGTCAGCCAGTCCCACGTGCATTGGCTTGCCACCAACACGCAAACCAAAGGCCGAGGCCCAAATCACTCAGCACTCAAAGAACCAAGGGGGGGGGGGGGGGGGGGGGGGGGGGGGGGGGGGGGGGGGGGGCCG
>JAMFQS010000112.1:13119-83183 GCA_025503055.1 Sordariomycetes sp. B11D1
GTTCCCCCCACCCCCAAACCCAACCCCCGCGCCCCAACCCACCCCCCACAAAACACACCCCCCCCCCCCCCCCCCCCCCCCCCCGGCGCCGGGGTTCTCGACGCTGCCCCGGCTTCAACTCGTCGAATACTCGCAATGCAACCGTGTTCCCAGCTGCCGTATTGCCATACGTCGCAAAGAATGCTCATCAGGCTGTGGCCTTTGGGATTACTAAAACACCCGCTAACCTCGACATCCGTCAGGGTCCGCCAATTCACGACAGTAGGCCACCAAAAGCCAAGGCCAGAGAAGGCAAAAACGGCATTCCATCTTGTTCTTCATACCACACCCTATTGCAAAAAACGGCCATCGAAGATGACTCTAAGGAAAACAAGCAAGATACCGTCCGTCCGAGCAACAAAACGCGTCCCTAATCGTACAGACTCGCAAAACAGCCGACCAACATGTGCAGGTATATGAAAGCAAAGAAATTCATCACAGCCGCTCTAGAACCTCCCGGAAGCAAACAAAAAATGGGAAAAAAAAAAGCATCTCCAAAACACTAACATCCCGTGCTCTCTCAACTAACTTGCGCTCCACGAATAGTTGCTGACGCCGTTGTTGTACACGGGCGTCGTCGGGGTAGCATTACCCGTGTGCATCTTCGGCAGGGGCGGGGGCGCCGGCGTGGATGCTGACGGTGGTGCGTTTCCGCCCTTGTAGGACTCCGGGAACGTGTACGCTCTCGATTCTCCGTTGGCGTACGCCGCCGTCGGGTTGGGACCGCCCGCTGTGCTCGTCCAAGTGCCGGATGGCGGGTAGTAGTCCCTGGGTGGCGGCGCGTTCGTCTCCTGCACATACTGACTAGGCACCTCGCCCGACGTGGGGTTTGTGCTGTTGTTCAGGGCGGGGTCGTGATACGACGCACTGTAACGGTATTCCCCGGCCGCCTCGCTGTTGGCCATGGAACCCGCGCTGTGGACGCTCTCATGGTTCGCGTGCCGTGGCGATTTCGACGGGCGTGGATTGTTGTTGTCGACGTAGCGGGGTACGCTCAGAGAGCTATCCGGCTGCCCTGGCATCGGGGGCGGCGCTGTTGTCGATGACGGAGCGTAGGCGTACTGAGTCCGGATGGGAGGTTGGGGCTCGCTAGCTGTAAGCGAGAGTTGCACGGGTGGCATCGAGGTTTGTAGCGGCATTTCCTGAGGCTCAGCAGTAAAGGTCGCGCTTCCCGGCATCGGCACCTTGTGGTATGGCTCCGAGCTCATCGTGCTCGATGAGTAGTTATTGGGCGAGGACACGGGCATGGGCGGCATCGAAACGTGACTAGGGGGGTTCCACGACGGATACGAGCTGCCGGTACCAGTTAGCTAACCCGACTCAGAGGTGGTGGGAGCAAGTGATTGCCTATGGAACGATCATGGCGGGTTGGGGAGGGGGGGTGGGGGATTCGACTCGGCATGAGCTCTCATGCCATTATTGCCTGGCAAGTCCCTCCCCCCCCCCCCGGGACGCGGCTATTGGTATCAGGCAACAACATCGGAAACTAAACTTACTTTGATCTCATTCCCATCTGGCTGCCGGGTGCCTTGGGAGGCGTGAACGTAAAGGCCGTCCTAGGCACTTGCATGTCCACCCCTCTGGGCTTCTCGCCAGGTTTGACAGTCAAGGGACCGGCGACTATGCCGAGTCCCGTCTCGACCAGGGCTTGCCCACGAGACCCGGCACTTGATCCGAGGAGCGGGATCTCCTTTCGTGCCTGGAAGTTTCGCGGGCTCCTCCCCCGCACCACAATTGGCGCCGTGGTCGATTCCGTCAGTACGGACTTCGATCCATTCGCAAGAGTGCCCATCACCTTCAGATGGAGGACAAAATGCTGCTGCAACTCCTTTCTCCTGCCATTGTTCGCCGTCGCTCTGTTTCGCTTAGGTTAGCTCGACGTCTTGGGCAAGCGGGTGCGACAGGCGGTCACCAGGAAAGACTTACATCCTGAACTGCAATCTCCTCCATCCGATGGGATACACCGCATACTCGCCTTCGTTTTCCGTGGGGTCGTCCTGGAAGGGGATCAAGGGTAGCGATTGGGGCTCCTGGTCCGGGCCTTGGCTGATCTCGGGAGAGTTCGGAGGGGGCGTCTTCCACGGGATTACTATTAAACGGACTGGGTTTCCATCAACTGATTCAATGGCCGAAATGGTCACCTCCATATTGCTCACGGCCACCGTTTCGCCAGACTCGGTCACGACGGACAGTTGGCCACGGGGAGTGACGAGGGAGCCGCTGATTTGGAAAAGGTTCCGCCGGTAGCAGGTCAGTTCCGGCTGCAGAATCGACCCATCCGTCGCGCTCGACGGCATCTCAGAGAGGAAAAACATGCCGTGCAGCTGGGCGGAGAGCTCAAGCTGCTGGATCCTTCCATGCTGATCGAGGATGGTCGTCTTGTCATGGACTCGCTTGAACGACAAGAGCTTGTGGTCGTGGTTGACGTTTAGCTTGGAGTTGTCGTCTCGAATATCCTGGACCATGTCCTGGTACGGGCTCTGCTGCTCGGTTTGCGAGTACGTTCGCTTCAGGTTCGGGTAGCTCTGGTGCGGTGCAAGGCCCGGGTGTTGGTGGCGATCGTACGGTTCGGGCTCCTCCTGAGGAAACCTGCTGTAGGGGTAAGGAGGCTGCTCTATCGAGTGCGAGCCGGTCCTCGGGCGAGACGCTTGCTGCTGAGGGGGTGCCGTCGGAGGGTTGGGTAGTCCAGGTTCCATCGTGGGATTAAACCGGCCCGTGGACATGTGCACCGGACTGCCATAGTTGTGCCACATGCTCGAAGGCGCCGGCTCGGCCTTGAGCTCTGCCATCATGGGCGGGAAGGTCGTCGTTGTCGCTGCCGTCGTCGTCATAGGGTCAATCCTCGGCGTCTCATTCCGGGTTTCAGTCCCAGCACCAATTCTGCGGAGTTGTCGGCCGTTCTCAGGTCCGCAGACAGCTTCACCTCGAATCGGCGGAAGGTCCGATAAGGCAGCGTGCTTCTCAAGGCGGCATTAACCAAGGCGTCAAGATTCGCGAGGCTGTGTGCGCCTGTACGTCCGCCGGTTCCTGTCTTCTCGGGTGGTTGGACGGGAACAAGATCGAAAGCACGACGGGTGAACCGTTGGGTTCGAGGCTGCAGGGAGACGTATCCTTGTATACCCCGTGCTCTCGATGGATGGGTGGATGGTCTTCCCGACAGGAGTGCGCAGTACGAGGACTGTCGAAGAGATGAGGGGTGTGTGGGGATCCGGGGGGGTGCAAAACTAGAAAAGCGGTTAAGAGGGGGGAGTCCAAGGACAGAGCAGTCTCCTGATGGTGGATACCGCAGGGGAGCGGGCGCGGCCTTGCCCCAGAGAGTCCTCGGGGGGCCGGACTCAGTGGGTTACTTGCGACCGGGGTCGGACGGGGGTTCCCTCGGAGCGCGAGCCCGTTTCGTGAGTGGGCAGCGGGAGTGGCCGACTTGGAGCAGAGCGAGGGCTTGCAGTATCTCATGCACGTAGTCGGTACAGCGGCTGCGGGTGGCAGAGCACAGCCGGTCTGCGAATGCAGCAGCTCAACCGAGGAAGAGAATGTAGGGGCAGCCGGGATAAGTCAAGAGGTGGATGCGGGGAATTGTGCTCAGAGCAGACCGCGGTCTGGGTGGGTTCTCCGATGAACCTGCTTGGACCGGAACAACATCCACTTCCGGCCGTCACGCTTGGTTGAAGAAGGGTTTGTCGAGAACCGACATGCGGAATAGGTGGGAAGTAAGCAGAATCTGGACTACAGCAGGCGGAGGGGATACCCCGAACAGAAAAGCCTCCAGTACGCGGCACCGACGGAACACCTGCCGGAAAAGCATCCGCAATACTGTTGATTTTACCAGGTTCGCCCCGATCGAAGTTGAGACTCTTGCTCGTCCTGATTCGGAGAAGAAGGCGAGGCGCAGAGCAGAGGGCATCCACAAGGCAAACCCGTGGCAGGTGTCTTTATACGGTCACCCCAAGTGTGCAACGTCTGTTACGGCGGCCGCTCCTTCCCCGTTCAAGTCTACCGAGAATGTATACCTCTAGCGTCTTGGCTGGGAGGGCAGGTGAGGGGCTGCTTGCACCAAGAAGGCAAGTGCCCTCCACAAGAGGCGCGTCGTCTGCGGGCTGCCATCGCGGGGGAAGGGGCGACGGAAATTGCGAGTCCTCGATCGAAAAGGAATGTCACGCTGCCCAGGGCACAATGAGACCATGTATTTCTTGGCATTGCTCCGTATCTCGAGGAGCATGGGATTCTAGGTGCAGGAGGCGGGAGCCCGCAAGTGGGGGAGAAACGTCTGATTCGGGAGGAGAGAGGGAGCAGGGTACTTTGGTCGGCGGACAGGGGTCGAGATGGCCAAGAATGGTAGCTGCCCCGAAGCCATTCTCGTTCTGGGGGGGAGGGCCGCCGCCTTAAGGAGGGAGCGGGGGCGGAAAGACGGTGGAGAAGCCGCGCAAGGGTGCATCTCGAGTGGCCGAGCTCCGCTCCGGGAAAGATAAGGGTACGAGGTACATTTGCGCAAGCGATGTCCTCCGATGAAGTGTCAGCAGGGTAGGGATCCTCCGATCTTGAGCGAGTTTCTGGTAGAAATCTTCTAGAAACCCGTTGAGCAGTCGCACCGGTGCGGGATGAAAAAGGCGGAGTGTCGGGGCCGGGAAGTGAAGAGAAGAAGGGTCGACAGCAAAAGGTCGGTTTTCGTGAGATTGCGGGTGACCGGGGTACGAGTGGTGAAGTTTCGCTTGGACAGGGTCCACTTCCTAATGGCCAGGGGGTGGGGTGGGTACAATAGGGTATAACGCGGCCCATTATACGGATACAAGTACAAGTATACGAGTACGGCGTGCGGAGACGGATCATATATATTTGTGCCAATAGCGACCTCGGTTGACCTCGCTGCCAGGATGATGACAGTGCGCCCGGTCACAGGCGGCCAAAGGACTCGACGTGGGGAGGTCGTCGCGCAGCCGTGGCATGGCGGACCTGCTAGATTTAAGGTGAGGTGCCTTAGCATAGTCTAATCCCACGTAGTACGGACGATGAGCTCGCATGTGGGGGCCGATGGCATCGCCCCGATGATACAACGGTCCACGGCCTCCACTTCCCGAAGACAACGTTGAACATGGGGAAGCTGCCCGTGCCCAGGCCCAGCGACGTTGCTCGTCACCGTGTCATTGGAACTTTCGCGTCGAGTTCTAGCTCCAACTCGAATAAAAGCACGTCCGTGTGGAAGGATTGTCCGCACTAAACGATCCTGGGATGCACGAGATTGAACAAACTGCGCTTGGCAGAAGCGTGCCTTGTCGCGTGGGCTCTGGGCAGTTAATGGCGGAGATCGACGGGTCTCAATTTCGGTACAGTGCGGGGTCGCACCTCCGCGGGTACTTCTGTCTTGTCAATCGTATCTGGACTCCGTTGAGAGGCGCGCATGGCACAATAAGAGGAAGGTCGTGACAAAAAGTCCATTAGCTTCCTTGACCATATCCTTTCCCTGTTCGATCCGGAAGCCGAGTCGCGCGGTATGCCGCGTTCGTTCACCGCCTTCTCCCACCAGATGACGGAAGAAAAACAATCAATGCAGCATATTACCCGGGATATGGGAAGCCATGGATCGCTGCGGTGGTCATCGCATGCTGGTCCGGTGCAAACAGTGAACACCACCATGGGGAAGAAAGAAGTAAAAGGCACGACTTAAAGATCACCATAAGTACAAGTAGGTCGCTCACATTTTTTGTACTTTTTGCGCCTATTGCGATTTGTAGTCGAGACTCGCCCCGCGACTTTACTGCTTGATGGATTACAGGTGTCACAAAGTGTCTGATATGGAACCCGGGGACAAGAACCCGGGCTTCTGGCAGCGGGGATAAATTAAACGGCGCCAGACGAATCGAAGTGGTGGCACGTAAACATACGCGGGTTATTATTGAACGTCAACTTTGAAAGCTGCATCGCAATAACGGCGACGATGGTTCCCAGCGCCACGATGACGACCAGATTAGATGATGATACAATCTTTAGCACAGTTGATCAGAGTGGCAGAGCCGGGATGCTCTTGATGTACCTGTATGAGGTGGTGTCCCGCCATGAGGTTTCGGTGAGAGCTTGGACTCGCCGGAACCGGGCACGCGACGCCGCCACCCTTCCTTGATTAGTATCGCCGTAATGCATGAGATATTGGCGGACGCTCTCTCCCCGTTCGAACTTGCTCTTTTAGTAATTCTTAGAGTAATATGTATATCTCCTATATACCCAGAAGCCACGAAATCGAGTACGTACCCTGCAGGGCAGGAAGCTATCCCGTCTTGTGACATCGCACACTGCGCCATGCGAGTAAACGCGATGGTAGAGATTATCATTGCGACACTCCCTCAGGTGTGCCGCTTCGCGCCCCCTGTGCAGATACTGGTCAGACGCTTGTCTGGGTGGCTCCTCCTCGAAGTTAGCACCCCGGCCAGCCGAGGTTGTCAAATTGATCTGAGCTGGGTCGCGCTTTCCTCCTCGGCGGCCCGGCGGCACCCCGCTGCTTCGACGTATTCGTCCAGGCGCATTAGCGTCCAGGTACGATCTTGGCCATTGGCGGGTGGCGCTCCGCGTCCGCCCACACATGTTCAGGTCGAGATTTCTCGAAAGCCTGTTTTGCTTTTCCTCGATGACGGCTTCCACCGACTTGATGCCGGCCTTGAATCTATCATGGTGCCGCTACCGCGCACGGATACTTCATTTAGCCTCCTCCTTGGTATTACTTCGTATCAGGGATCCGCCGCTAAGCCATTTCGTGGCTGGCCCCGCGCACAGAGATGCCGCTAGTACGAGACAGTGAGGGGAACCGTAACCGGGCCAGGAGACCGGTAGAAGACCCCCCGAGGCCGGGGGTTCCCCCAGCAAGCGCCTGAGCTGTCTGCGATGGCGCCTCCTCCGAATCAGGAAGTGATTATCGCCTTCGTCAGTTTCCATTCTTCAGCGTTATACCTCCATAATTACAACATTGTTTCGGATAGAACGAGATCGCTGTTGAACCTCCCCGTGGAGAACAATATCCCGACGCGTGTTTTTTTCTTTTTTCTTTTTTTTTTTGGCGCGATACTCGGTAAGATCCATCCTTCGCGCCGTGCGACGCGGAGATTACCACCCGCTAACATCCATGGCAATAGAAGGCGGATTAAGACCCCGACGAGGCTTCTTCTGACATCATGGCGCACCTTGTTGGTGAGGAAGACACCGTATATGCACTCTCGGTGTGAACGGGTCGGAGATGAAAGGCCAACGGACTCACTGGATCCAGTCGGCAAAGTTTCTTGACTGAACGTGGGCCGCGATCCCGCCATATGGAGAATATCTCGGCCCACCCCTACCAGAAGGTCCAGCCCCAAGCAAGTGAGTTTCCCTCCAGTTACCCCATCCCTCTGAAGACTTTGCCCACGACAGGGCCTCCCCCCCCCCCCGCCCACCCCACCCTGTAGCCTCCGCCTCACCCCTCGGGTCCAAGGTGTGATTGAGATACCGCTGTCACACCCCGGGGGTCCCTTCACCCGCGCGCGTCACTCGAAATCCTTGTGCGACATGAGTTCCCACGGCAGCGGCTCGGAAAGTGGTAGTAATCTCCCCCTTCAACGTCCGGCAGCCGCATGTGATCTGTCGGTCATCGCGCTCCGTGGGGGATGTTTCCGGGCGCAGATGGGACCGAGCTACCGATGTCAACGACGAGATGAGATGCCCATTGCAACTACTAGAACTGGCACGGTGCATGCGGTGCTAGAAGGGTAGCTCAGCAGCAGCTAACCATCTCATGCGGGACTTGCACATGCGAGCGATAGCGTAATCCTTATTTAAGCATAGCGCCACTTCGACCGATCGGGGACTCGGAAACACATGTTCCTCGTACAAGTACGTATCGCAACAAGACTGAGGTCCTCGACACACGGGAACAAGAGTGAGAGGCTTCTCGTCGGTACTTCTCCCTCTGAACGCTGTCGAGAAGCTTGCCCGACGAGGCCATGGAACATGCATGGGCGCACGAGGTTGTGATTCGCCCGGATCCCTTGCCTGGTCGGTGCTGAACAGGGGCTCGCGGGATGACGGGGCGGGTGACGGATCAGGAAAACGGCCGCGCCCCTCCTCCGTGCATCAAGACGAGATGACAGGTGGGATCTCTGGGGGGCGATGGCGTCTCTCGGCTCGCGACACCACGCCTGGCACAGGCTTTCTGATTTCCACACCGCATATGTCATATCCCCCTGCGAAACAGCCACCCGGCAAGGGCATTGTTGTCTGTTTCCTTCCCCGCTGCGGAACCGGTTACTACTTTGGCTAGTGCTGAGCTCCACAAACGAAAGACCTTTCGGACCAGAGCCCGACTGCTCCGAGACCTCATTTCAAACCCGCTCATCGAGGCCAGTCGGTGTACCCCTCGCATCAGCAAGGGGTATACATCCCAATGTATGGTTAGGAGCGAGGACGGCTTTCACTAGGTAAGCACCGCAAACCGCCTACCACCGAGTCGTTATCCGTTCCTCGGATCGCTTAATCGACGCAGTGAAGTCGAGTCGATGTTGTTGAAAGGCACGGTGGGTTCACATGCACACGGGGAAAACGTGGTACCGTATGATCGAAGTTCAAAGTGCGACGCAGGCACTTCCATCGTCCCTCCAGCCCGCCTTGGGGCAGGGAGGCCCCCTGCTCGAGAGGGCTCCATTCCCTGAGGCCCAAAGCGGGGCAGGGTGGAAGGGGTGCCAGGGGAGAAAGAGAAAGGGGGAGGTGGGGATGAAAGGTCTCCACTGTTCTGGATGGGACTTCGTTCAGGATGTAACCATCTGCGGGTCATAGAGGGGGCGTTTTTTATGGGGTTACTTCGCTCATCGCACGTTCGAACCGGTCCGTCCCCGGCCCAAAGCAAGGTGAGCAAGCCAGCCCGTAAACGGAAGGCTGGGCTTGACAAGCTCCACGCTAACGGGAGCATCGCTGGACAGGGGGTGTGGGCGATGAGTGGCGTCAAAAGGGGAAGCTCGGAAAGTGGGACACAGTCGTGGAACTCTGCCGAGGTGCGAGGTGGACATCCTTTGCATGTTCTCGTCGGAAGCAGAGTCTAGAAAAGGGGGGATTGGGAAAGATCCTGCTTGCGCCGGAGATTTAGCTACGGGTTTGACGACTGAACTCGTGTAAGGGACCCCTTCTAGATCCTAAGCGCAGAAGCTCTGTGGGGTCGTGCACTCCGTGCGCAGGGATCATGCCGGGTGCAAGTCACAGCGTCCCCTTCACCGGGCCGAGTCTCGATCCATCCGCCGTGGGTACAAAGAGCGGACGTTGGGGGCCGGACCCCCGCTGCGAGGCACGAGGGATCGTCTCGGGAGGCCCTAAGAAAGTCATACCCTGCCCCGCTCAGTCTCTTGCTGCATGTGCTCGAGTGTTCCGGACCGTGGAAGGTCCGACCGACTGTGGAGATAACACCGGGTGGGGAGGGGGCATGCGCGGCCGGAGTTGCTGTCCGCTTCTGGCCGCCGAGCGTTTGGGAATCCGGTGGGCTTCTCCCGCGCCGTTGGTCGCCATTGGCGGGAATTCTGCGCCGCGCTGGGAGAGAAACGGAATGATGGCTGGGGTTCCGGACGAAGAGAACGAGCGTGCCTCGGTCGCACGCCACTTTCGTCACTCGTGCGCCCGAGGGGGAGATGAGACTCTCCCGCGGAGGCAGGCGTTGATAGGATTCTAGTCCTTGCGTGTTGGGCGCCGGCAATGGGCACAGCAAAGTCTCATTGCGAAGAGCATACATGACGTTTAGCCTCACACAGTCGCAGCCCTATACGACGGCAGGTGCCAACGCTTCCTTTTCCAGGCCCGTCTATCCGTATAGAAGCGGCGTCGGCGGCACGTGGTGGATGTGGGAGGTTATGGCTCTCGTCGCCCCCAACCCGAGCTACATTGGGGATCAACGAGCTTGCGTACCTTGTACCCGCCTCTGCGAGATCCGCCTGTGCTGCCACGGCGTACGACAAGTTCCAAGGGTCCGGGCGTGTGTTTAGACACGGGCGGGAATAGGGAGAAGCCGCAAGGTAGATTAACATCCAGGAGCCACACATTCCACGAAAACCGGGGTGCAAGGTGAGATGCCAGCGGCCAGAAATGGCGATGTCATCGACACAGCCGAATCTCGCCTGCCTTGTTCGTCCCATCTTCCGGGCCAAGCGACGGGGCCGGTTAATTCTCTTTCTCCGGTAACAGAGCCAATCTTGGGGCTCTCGTTATTACCCGCACTGCGTGACCCGGTGTCAGAGACCTCGGCCCCCGGGTGATGCCTCGACCAGGGCCATCTATTTCCAGAGGGCCTGGCCGTCACGCCCGGTCTTCTAGAAGCGACATCGCCGCCTTCGAGGTTGCCGCCACATATTGCGAGTTGGTGGTGACGCTAACGATGCCTACCCTATGTAAAGAGGCATCGTTGGTCGGGAAGGCGAGGATGGCGACGGCCGGATCCCACACACAAGGTGGCAGTGAAGAATGGAAAAGGGGGGTGGGGTAGGGGCAAGGGGGTTGGAGGCCTGCACTTTCAGAGCAAGGGTGCCACTGATCAAGAGGGTAGGGGTGCGCGTTCAAGTTGTGGACCCGCAACTTTTTGGGAGACGACAGTCCGTGTCGCGTCCATAGACCGTCCTCAGTCTACCCGCACCTCCGACCTCGCACCCTTGTTCGCCGCTTCCGTCACCCAGAGCCATTCGATCCCGCGGCCGTCCGTACCGAGTACGAGTGATCAGGGCCCTAGTTGGGCTGGCGTCCTTGTCATTAGCGCATGTTTCTTTGAGCGATGGACCGCGCTAGTCTGGCCGGGACAACCCAGAGTCGGATAAAGTGTACGGAGAAAGGTGCACCGTCGGCGGTATCTTCGGGGACGCGGAGGGGAATACCACCTCACCCGTTTGGACCCACAAAGCGCAGCCATGCACGGGGCAGAAGAAGCACCGAGGTGAGGTGAGGTTCACTGTGACATCGCGGATTGCCACACCCCGCCGACCCTTCCCCGTGGGAATGGCGCAACCGCGACGCGCTAAAGCGAGTCTAGGGCACCGTGGGGAAGGGCACTTGATGATGGTCCTTCACTTACGTCTGCAATTTGGATCAGGGCTACTTGAACAGGTTGTAGATGGAAGGACTGGTCGGATTGTTCGGCAAGGAATACAGATGTGTGCATCACAACGGCCCGCCCACGGCACGTTCAAGGACTCCTCGGAAAGAGGCATGAGTCCGAGATTCGATAGCGACAACCCCGTGGGCAAGGACCCTTCTCCACACACGCACACGCACGCACGCACACACACACACACACACACACACACACATACACACCTCTTGTGGGGCCGCTCTTGGCCCAAGAAGGAGCCGGGTGCATTCGACTCTGTGGGTCGGGCCTTCCTGCCGCCTCCGTAGCCTCGGTCTTCGCACAAGTTCCTGCATCGGTGATTACTGCGCCGTGAGCCCAAGAGGCTCTGGAAACCAGGGTCGTGGCTTTCCCTCGTGAAGAGCCTGGGGAGTTGGGAAGGTGCTAACACGGGGTATAACAGAAGGGTGATAAAGTTGACTTGCTGCACCGGCTCATACATAGGCGGCTCATCCGGCAGTCGTGCAGATACGGAAGGAGACGCTCGCAAAGAAGTACTCAAGAAGGCGTGTTGGCCAGGGACGGGCTAGTGCTGATGGGTCGAGGCCTCCGAATAGGCCTGAACAATATTGCATGTGGGATAAACGGAAACGATGCCGAGGAACCTTCGCACTCACCTCCGCCTCTCACTTGCGCCTTTTACCCTTTCCACGCCCAAAGGCGTCGGCCATCGGGGGGGGGGGGGGGGGGGAGAGAGAGCCGCCGAGCTCCTCAATATTTAGGCTGGAAGGCCCGAATCCGTCGCCCCATTGGGCGCCCTGCTTCACCCTGGCCAAGTCGCGCCCTATCAACTCGAGGCCCGCCGCCCGTCGAACCAGGGTGACATCGTGCCAGACGCTAACCTTGGCCCCTTTGGAGCTCCCATCCCTCTCGACCAGGAACCGGTTCTCGGCTCCACCATCCCCGGCCGAGGTGACGACAGTCACGGCGCGCCCGTCACTCTGCTTTCTTCCGCATGGCGCACGACGTCCACCGATGAGACCGATGAGACTCTGATTTGGGGCCCGTTGTGTGGCAGTTCGTCCTTGATCCGTGCGCAACGGTGTGGCGCTCGGGGATCCTCCCTGCCTGGTTAAGGTTTTGAGTAATGCTGCGATGCGGTCGATGGCTTGTGAAGGAGGGTCCTTGGCGATCGCCCAGGTTGTGGTACCCGTCCCGTCAATCCGCGGAAACAGACTGGGGTATAGGGACAGTGCACATCTCACTAAGTCTCCATGCTTCAATGATTGACGTGGAGACCCTCGGCCTGGCTTTCGGCGACATGATACCCATGGGGACAAGGGGTTGCGCGGAAGAACCCCAGCCCGCGGATCCCTGGCCGCGACGTTCTCGCTTCGCCTAGCGCATGACGCTCACCCAGGCCCTTAAATCATATCGATGGCACCTGGCTTTCCGGCCCCAGAACGGGAAGGGAAGCTTTCCAATGACAGATCCTGCCGCCTCACATTAACAGTGGTGAGCCTCGCCATTGCCCTCTCTACAAGGACCAGGAAGTGCATCTGGACGAATTCGATAGATTCGGGTCGATGTTTGGGATTATCGGGATACAAGTTCTTTCATGCCCGAAGCGTCTCTTCACTGGCTGATGAGCGGGTGAGCCGCGAGCCGGCGCTATATCCTTCCACCATGGCAGTACCTGGTTGATGCCAGCAATGGCCGATTTAGTCAACGCCCGAGTCATCTGTCAGGTTAAATGAGTGCCCCGGGCCGTGTCTTCCCACTCTACCTCTACTTGGACCACCCCACGGTACCCCTATAGCTGTAATACTGGTATTGAACTGCTCAAGACGGGCAATGACAGACAACCGGATACTCCCTCGACGGTCAAGCTGCCGGGTCACTCGTCTGGGTCGGCAAAGAGTTCGTCATCTCCACCTACAACGGTGTCCGGGCGAACTCTTGGGGGTTTTGTCGATGGAACACGCGGCGAAGGTACGCAGTACACCAAGCGACCGGACGCAAGCTGCCGTTCGTCCATGGAGTTGCGTGGCGACTAGATCGGCGCCTCCTCGCGTGCTGAACAAGAATGAAGCCGGATCAATCACACCCGACAGTCGACTTCTGCGAGGGTGTCAAGAGGGCCTGTATGAAGAGAAGAACTACTTCGCTCCGGGGCTGGAGGGCAATCAGTTCTTGCCAACTGGGACCATGTCACTCTCCTCCGTATTCCCTGGCCATAGAATGGACAAAGAACGTGGAAGACGCAGTAGCTTTGGTCCCTCATCACATACCGAGTCTGCACTGCGACTCCAGCGGCGGGAACATGGGAAAAGGGTACGCGACCTGCCAACAGTGGTCTCCACTCTTCGAGGCGCCGTTCAGGGGCACACAGCGATGCTATGCTGTACCTACGTCCAATGATACGGTAAAGCCCCCGCCCCTCCGGCGTCCGAGCTCCTCGTCCCGCAGCGTAGTAGCATCGTATGGGCAGCGAGGTTTATTCTGGGACGTGGGCGTACCCATGACGCCACATCCAGGTTGTCTGGCACGTCTCCCGTTCTCGCCTGGCGGACGTCGGGGGTTGCAATGCATCGGGCGTTTTTGGATCCCTCGTCGGCTCGGCCCCTTCTTAGCAAACGACGCAGAAGTCCACAGCCATGGAAGCACGGACTTATCACCATGTGAGGGATCGATATCACCCGTCACTAGCCTTTGACCCAGGACACAAGCACGCAGTCCTCGATATCCGCGGCGCCAGCGCACAAGAGGCTCGGGCATCTCCGCCGCCACCGGCACTCGATTGGGATCGTTACATGCCCGTTGGCCACTCGGTTGCGACGTGGCCTCCACCCTCAGGCCTCTCCCCCGGTCCGAAGGGGGAAACACGCCCGCGGGCCGGGGAAGCGGGGTTGGGGGTTTGGGGAGGGGTGGCAAAGGGCTTGTGCTTCGCTGGGGTTGCCTTTCCGGCTTGGGGGGTGGGTCGGTATGTTTTATCCCCGAGATGTTCCCTTGGTTGTTGTGAAGCTGCGACTTGTGGTTCGGGTCTGAAGGTGTCCCTCTGGTTTCAATATCTCCGAGAGACCAGCAGAGTGGTAGTTGGGACGATCATATGAAAGGAAGGGATTCCTCTGCCTCGGCATGTACTGTCGAACGGGGCTACTTGCAGGCTGGCACGCCGCGGAGAGGGGAGCCGAGGGGGCGTGAGGACACCGGTAGGAGGGGCCGAAGAAGGTGTGCGTCTGGCCGCCAGCGCGCCTGGCCCTGGCTGGGTGCTCGGGGGCGGCACCCGCAGCTAGGTGCATCCGGGCCGGTTGGTAGGTCCGGATAGGGGTGTACAGGATACATCTTCATTGGGACGCAAGTACATCGAGAGAAAATGGGGAAGGAGGCTGGGTGGGAGGGGCAGAGGGTGTGTGTGTGTGTGTGGGCGTGTGCCCTTGGACCCCTCCGTGCGTTGTCTGCCAGGGCATCCGCCTCGTAGGCCATCTCGATGATGTCGGACTCGGCGACTAGGTGTAGGCAACGGGGCGTTATTGACGCCTGCGCCCCACGACAAGAACCATGATCCTGCCACGGACCCGTCTGGGTCGAGGTAAGGTACCGCCCGGCGCTGTTTAGGGAAGGACATCTCTGGCGTGAGTAACTCCACGACCACGAGATCTTCTGGGAGACCGGGCATCTTTCCACGCCCCCGCTTCAAGGCACGTCCCGGCGTTTCTGGCCCGGCCTAACCACGGGCCCACCGCGGCGAGGTCGGAGACATACGGTTAAGGAGGAGGGCATCGCCTGGGATCAGGACGGAAGGCCGGAGCGTGGACGAGCAGCCTTGAGCGGGGGACTCGAGAAGGCAATGGCAAGCTGTTCCCGTCGCTCACTGCACCTCTCTTGCCGGTGGAGCATGGTGGGGCGGGCGTAGCTCGGGTCATTCCCGCAGGAGAAGGCGAGGGCCGTCTTTTCCGCTGCACGGGGGAAAGGTTTGGTGCAGAGTGGCTCCGGTGCGCCTGAACGCTGCCAAGTATCTCACAGGGCGAGGGCACGTACTCCATGAACGGTCGTATATCCACGCGTAGAAGGCACGGGTTGCTAGACGTTCCGACTAGGGAAGGAAAAGGGACTTGCCTGGCCAGGATAACCGCTATCCTCCCCTTCCCCTGCCTTCCACTCGTTCCGGCGAACACACGCGCACTTACGAGATATCACTCCCCGCCTGTAATAGTGACTAGCAGTCAATCGCTCGCTTCTCTCCCTTGAGAACGGCCGTTGTCTTGTCAATGGTACCTAGCATTGATTCCCAGGTAGCTTGCTCTGACCGGGGGTTGGGGAAAAAGCCCCGTCGTAAGGGCATGCAATAGCCTAGTCGTAGATTCTCCCGACTACCACCACACCGGTAGCCACACAATATCCGCTGTCTCCTCCCGCCCCAACCACAAGCGAACCACTCTTTTGCTATAAAAAAACAATAGAGCCCGCTCCTGGTACACACACACGCACTATACCCCGGCACCAAAGCCTAGAAGATACCAAGCCCCTCGTCCTCGGACCCAGAGTCCTCCTCGTCCACGAGCGCAAGCTGCACGAACCGCCGCACCCACGCCCGCTGTTGCTCGTTCAGCTCGGCCTCCTCCACGCGCGCCTGCGGGCCGTCCGGCTCCCGTGCCGCAGGCCGTTGGTGGCCGCCCCTATTCTGCCTGATGTCGCCGCGGCCCCGGGCCCCGCCGGCGTTGTTGCGCTGGCGGTCCGGCGCCTGCGGCGGGTGGTTCTGGGGCTGCTGCTGCTGTGCGCCACCCCTCCCTCGCCGGGGGCCGTTCTGTCGACGGCCGCCTCTTGCGGGGGCTGCCGGCGGGGGCGGGGGCGGCTCGCGACGAGGTCTCGCTTGCTGTTCGATCCTCAGCACGAGCGGGCCCTCGCGCTCGACCTGGACGTTCTCCGGCCTAGCCTCCCCATCCACCCCGTCTTGGTCTCCCTGGCGAGCGTTTCCGCCGCCAGCGCGCCCCCTAGGCTCTTCAACCGCCGGCTGTGCGAGGATAACCTCAAACGGCTCCTCATGCGGCCTCTCCCGCATGGCCACGCGCCTCTCATGCCCCTCCACCCAGTCCACATTCTCCCCATGCCCCCCCTGCAAGTCCCACAGCCTCTGATAGCAATCGTTCGCCCCGAGCCTGTTGAAGTGACTATAAGGGTTCTGGGGGTCCAGCCACGCGGAGCAGAGGTAGCAGAAGTGCGTGTTGCACCGGAAGCAGATCATGTGGTTGCACCCTTCCGTCTTCTGGGCAGGCGCGTCGCACGACGCGCAGGGCCGCGTCCACTTCTGGATGTACTCGAGCGACGCCTTCTCCTCCTCCGCTAGCTCCTCCGCCTCGATCTTGGGCCGGCAGCGCACGAACTCGCCGTGCCAGGACTGCCGGCAGCGGGTGCAGAATGCGTAGCCGCAGTCCTCGCAGACGGCGAGGAGCCTGCCCGTCTTATCGGACGTCCCGTCGTCGGCATCGTCTACGTCATCGGCGTCAGGTTCCTGTAGTTCGAGGCCCTGAGGTTTCTTGTGGCGTTTGGACACTGCTGCGCCGTCGCACCATTTCCGCGGGCAATAGACTGTCGTCTTGTCGGATTCGAGCTCCTTCTTGTACTTGAGGGTCACGTAGCGCGAGACGATGTCTTGAGAGAGCCCGATGGCCAGGAGCTCGCCGGGGCTTACGCTGGTCGTCACTTTGCGGCCCTTCTTGTTGTCGGCGGCCTGGGCCTCCCTCGCCTTTGCGCAGCCTGGGCTGAGGCACCTCACCACGTTCACGTCTCCCTGCTTTATAGCCTCCCCGTAGAAGTCTTGTAAGCATAGGAGACAGAATACGTGACCGCAGTCCATCATCCTGTGGCAGGCAATTCCTTTCTTCGGGTCTGCAACATCCGTTAGCTTCGGAGAATGGGAAGTAATAGTGGTAGATGTGGAGCACAGTACCTAAACAGACTCCGCAGTCAAAGGTCTCGCTCTCAAATGCCGCTCGACTCGCCTTCATGTCGTGGTCTAGAATGGCCGCTATGTGACTCAGATCGACCTCCAGGGTCCCCGAGGCGTCCACCATGCCAAAGACATCCTCCGCGGCCTGTTGCATGTGGTCGATGTAGGTGTACGCCACCATGTCATGCCCCATTTCCTCCCAGAGACGACGGGCATCATTCTCGAATCCCCGTATCACAGACCGCGGTAACCACTGAGGTGTTGTATGGAGTCCGGCTACTGGAGGCTCATGTAGGGGATACCCTGGGGGTAGTGACATGCGGAGTGAGATGGGCGGCAGGTAGGAAAGTTTATGTGAGTTGACCTGGTTGACCTGGTTCTGGGGACCAGCTATCCCATTCGAATCTGCGACATGCCCATTCTGAGACGACGCCGTTGCCGTGGCGGCTGCTAAGAGATCCGAGGAAGGCGCGGCAGAAGCGGTGGCGGAAAAGGCAACCGTTACTGGACTCGCGGGCTTCACGGGAAGCTCAAGGACGAATGTGAAGGGGTCGTCCTCTGCGGGCCTCTGAATCTCGGGGAAAATGGCCTCGAGAGAGGCGAGCTCCTCGAGCCGGGGGTCCTCCTGTCCGTCATCCATCGTTGCTCCTGGGGCGTGGTGCTACCTCATCATCGATGGGGTTATGCGGTCGTCGTGGGACACCCTAAGCCTCGTCTCGTGTTTGGGTATGTGCTATATTCCCCCTCGTGTATCGAGAGTCTCCACTTGGCGAGGATGAGAGATAGTTCTTTTTGCCTCAAGGTTGAGCGGTTGCCGACGCTGCGTACCACGATGAGCCGTGAGAAAGAAGTGGCGAATTAGGGCGACTTTGTAAGCGGGCGGTGTGAGATCGAGACATCGACGGTGGGAAGGAAAAAGAGGATAGGCGTCCCAGTTAAAGGATTATTTGTGAGCGTGAGATTCCCTCGGATGATGGGCATGGGTATCTTTGATGGCGTTATCCCGGTTGATGTCGATGAGTCTTCGGTGAACATTTAATGTGAGCGGACGGTGCGTCGGCTTGCATGAGGCGGGGCGGGGCGGTAAGGCACCTGCACAGTGGGAAGGCCCGCCCCGTGCAGCGCCGTCAGCTGCTGCCACCCGTCACACCAGCAAGCTCGCCCTTTCACTTCCAGCGGCAAGACGCTCCTTATACTACTTCGTTGGCTCCGCCAGGGGAAAGAACACACAGCACGGATGGACCAGACACACTCTGTGCAACAAAGACTACCAAGGAGGTCGGCAGAAGGATCCACGGAAGCAAGTGATCCCGATACTAGCACTGCCTCGTTAACACCTTCCTCCCAATATGCTTCTAGACATCCAACTCGGGAACTCCAAAACCGATACGCTTATCACAAGGTTATCACGGTCCACGCCACGCTCTTTCCCCTAGGAGATCACATTTACACCGATCTATACCTAATCGCGAACATCAAGGCCATGGCAATGAAACATCTCACGAGCCCCTGGCTAAAGACACCAGACGCCACGGGTCCCAGGTCAGCATTCCGCCCCGGCCTCCTCCTGCATTGCATTGCTGCATGGTAACAGGGCCCTTTGAAGCACGACAGAAATCAGACGACCTCCTCCTTTAAGTCCTACATCATAAGTGTCTCTCTCTCATACCCTATGTCCGAAACGCCGTCGCCGTGCAAAAAGAGTCGAGGGGAGGCGTGGATCTTTCATCCAATAACCCCCTCACCCCCCGGACTCAAGACGAAAAAGACTAAGGAATCAGAACAGAAGCCGGTACGCCGCTCTTTTGGGGGAGAAGTCCGTTATTGATGGAATAGTTGAGTATCCGCGCGGGGAGCTAAAAGGTCCCATCTTCCACCGCTTAGCTTGTCTCCGTCCTATTCTTGAACTCGAGCTCGCCGAGCTCACACCAGTCATTGACGGGCTACACAGGTGTTGTTAGCGCAATCATCCTAGATAGGTGGTGGCAGGCCGGCAACACGCCAGCAAGGGGCGAACTTACCAAGCAGCTGAGGTACTTGCACCACGAGCAGTCTCTCCGGTACACGTAAAAGTTGTTGAGCAGAACAATGAAGCCGATGACGACGCTAAGCAGACAACCCACGCGAATCACCCACCACACCCACCACAGCGGCTTCCGCCCCTTAAAGAAGCCCATCGGGTTCTTGTAGAATGGCACCGGGCTTTCGTCGGCGCCACTCACGGCCGTGTAGGGCGTCTCGCTGCCTAGTCGCCGCCGCAGCGCATTGGGCGAGTGCAGGACGCACACGCCGACGCCGATCCCCGTGACGAAGCCTCCGATGTGGGCAAAGTTGTCGAGGTAAGGCAGCAGGCCCAGGACGAACGAGATGACAATGTCGAGGATGATGAATAGGAGGTCCTTGACGGGGCTCTTGCGCTCCTGCCACGAGTACAGTAGGTCGAGGAGGACCAGCGCGATGACGCCGAACAGGGCGCCCGATGCGCCCACCGAGGGGGTCCCTTCAACGGCGTAGTTCGCGCCCAGGACACAACCAAAGATGCCGGCGCTGACGTACACCAGGAAGAAGCGCACCGACCCGATGGCCTGTTCCATCTCCTTCCCGATAGTCATCTGCAGGAGCATGTTGAAGCCAATGTGGATGAGGCCTGCGTGCATGAAGATGGGGATGATGAGCCGGTACCACTGGTTGGGCTCCGGTGACTGGTTCACATCGCCGTCGTATTTGGGCTCGGGTACGCCGCCGAAGCCGCAGAGTTCCGATAGCGAGCACTCGCCATCTTCTTTCGTCGTGTTGGGGCAAGGCCAGTAGATAGGGATGTTCGAGCCTTGAATCGCGTCCACGTTGTGCATACAGGGCGCGTATCGCGCACCCAGGTTGACGAGGACCCAGGGCGACGGGCCGATCATCGGGTTGAACGAGGGCTTGATCATGATTGGGGATCCCGTGAGAACGCCTGGAAGAGAGCATGTTGGTCAGTCCCGCCAGCACTTGAAATATCCTGCCGAGCAATCTGAACTTACCATTGCGCGCTATCTCCACGATAAAGACAATGACCTGGGCAATGGTAAAGGTGTACACAACCCAAGGAATCCTCTTGCGGTCAGCGCCGATCATCCCCAGCTGCCCCAGGCCAACCTTGCCCTTCTTCTTCCTCCTCCGAGCCGCGCTCGACCCTGGCGCGTCGTAGACGTGATCCGTCCCAATCTCGGCATCTTGCTTGTACGGGCGGTCTTGTAAAGGGATGTTCTCGGGCGGGTATGGCATACCCGGGTCAGGAGAATGGTTGCCTGCGCCATAGTACGTGGTGTCGTGATGCTGCGGAAGACTCATCGTGCTGCTGTATGGGCCGTGGGGATTGGTACTGGACGGTCTCGAGTGCTGGTTCATTGGGTAGGCATTGTCGTCGAACGCGGTATCGAAGGGGGAGGCGTGAGTTGGGCGGTCGACGTTGGCGGGCCTCTGAAGTGGCGAAGAGGCACCAAGATACGGCGGTAGGTTCTGATCGTAGGATAAGGGCGACGGGGACGCTGTGTGATGGTCGGCGAAGGTGCCCTGGGGACCGTACGGGTTGTTGTGTCCACTACCGTAGTAGTCGTTGTTTGACGCCATGGTGGATGGGAGAGGCGGGAGGCGGCCGCAGGTGGGGGGGTTACTGAGTATTGCGGAAGTGAGGAATGTAAGACCCAAGGGGGGGAAATGGGCGCTGTCTCGTTGCGGCGCTGATCCTTGTTCCGGAGCTTGATTCGCTGGAGGCAGCCGGGTGGGTGCCGGGTGCTTCAAGCCAGGGAAGAGAGGGCGACGTAGAGCTGAGTGGGCGACTCAAGAGGCCAGTCCCTCTGGGGACGGTGCGCCGCCTGAGTGTTCGAACAGCAGGGTAGCCTAGCTCGGCAATCTTGGCATCCGACGGAATGGTCGCGACCCAGTTTCGCCCGACTTTAACTCCGGGTGCTGTTCCACCTCGTTTTGTTTGTGGATGTCTCTTTCGCGTGAATCGGTTTCGGTCGACGGTAACACGCTGGTATGAGCGAACGGACCCGAAGTTCGTGTTCGCTTTGGGTCGGTCGCGGACGGTAGTCAGAGTACTGGGCGACGAAGATCTACGGGTATTCAGTCCCAGACCGGTCGGAAGTGCTTAGGATGATGGATATGAAGAAAGAGATGCCGGCCGTCAGGCTTGGATCGGAAGCCCAAATGGGAGAAGGTGGACAGGGATGATTACATGAAGAGAGCCGAGCGGGTTGTGGAAAGGCGCGGGAGGTTGGCCAGGCACAGGGACGCTAACTTCGTTAGCGCTGGCCGCGTAGTGCAGTGTGGCTGGAAGGCGCCCCACGTCGACCGCCCCACGACACCCGCGGTCGTCGTCACTCCGGGTGTTATTTTGCTAGATGCACTGTACAGTCGAGGCTTCCAACGGGCTAAGCGTACAGTCCTCCGCCAACGGTATCACTGTATCGGCTGCGCTAAGTTCTATTTTTACTTGGGCGATGCTGTCGGCTTTATCGTCGTTACTCGATGGCCACTCCCAAGCTTTCAAGGCTGGACTTCCCTTCCCTGTCACGATGCTGACAACAGCCACAACCAGGCAGCGGCTGCATACTGGATACTGGTCAAGTGACGAATCGAATCGGCACACCTGTTGGTTGGCTCGCGAGACCGCGTTTCAGATGTCCAAGAAGGCATAGCGTCGCCCGCTCCATCCTGTGTGTTTACACAAGCAAGACCAGGCTCCACGCCGAAAGCCTCTCCTCGCCCAGCCAGCTGCTCCTTCTATCGTAGGGCAGACAGCGACCTCCGCCCAGTCCGACAGCCGATCTCCCGCCAGAGGGTCTGCCATGCCTTATGCCAGACATCTCCCCGGACGACCGACCAGCGGGTTACGAGGCCCCCCGACGATCACTTGAATCCACACAAATCCATTGCCCCACCTCTTCCACGACAATGACGATTGGTAGCGAGTCCACCAGGAGAACGGGCGGGACACCCGTCTCAGAGAGAAAACCTGGAAAGGGTTCCTCGACGTGCCGCCGTTTGCGGAAGTGATATTCGAACGGGTCCGTTTTCTGGGCTGCTAGCCTGTTAGAAAACTTCGTACGATGTGGGTGTTCCTCCTCGCCCGACGTCCCGGAGCCTCGTGTCGGACTGTACTGCATCAGTGTGGTGTTACTGCGCCTTCCCCCTCCCACAAAGAGTGGTCTTGTTCCTATCAGTTCCACGTAATCCAGCCAGGCAATGCGCAGCCCAACATCGGCCTAGTCAAGGGCGCTGGTGTGGGCAAAGCCACCTAAGCCACCCTCTCCACCCCGCCTTCGGATGGATTTTGTGGCACAGGAGCTCGTATACTAGGGTCAGGTTCTAGACCTCGACATGCGACGGTGCATCCACGGGGCACGCACTTGGACATGTTTGGGGCCACGGAAGTGGCCTCTTCCACGTATCCTCATCCCTCCGGCTCTTGAGAGTCAGAGGCTCGACCACATTACTCGTCGAATCATCTCGAAGCGGCCTGGCGATGGAGCGTGGTTCTCAACTAGCTGCTGTAGCGTTGGGCTCAGAGAGTCCGTTCGGGCAAGATCTGAAAGGGAAGAAAGCCCAGGTTTCTGGTCCATCATGACCGCAGCCCAATGGCGGTGAGTGCATTTGAAAGATTTAAACTCGAACTACTTTCCTGCCGTGTGCATACTAGAGGTCGTAAGGGAGTATATCCTGTTGCTCGTACAATACTATAAATACATTTTTCCATTCAGAGTAAAATCATACAACACACCGTGGTGTGGGTTGGCCTCCGTCTCACCAGTTTGAAAATGTAGACGCGCTTTTGGCTTCCAGCAATCCCCACGGGCCGCTTCCGAGCCGGCTTTCACCCTCTTCGCCTGATCTTGAAAAAAACAAACACCCCTTACTTCCTCTCATCCCTTTCCCCCTCATCCTCCCCCTCCTTCTTCTTCCCAAAAGCCTCCGACATGTGATCCTGGATCAAGTCCGCGATGCCCTTCCCCTCCTCCATCCCCTTCCGATGCGCCTCCAACCTCTTCTCCTTCCAGTTCTCACCCTCGTCCGCCTTGAACAGCCCCCACAGGCCAGCCGGCTTCCTCCGCTTCTCCTCCAGCGCCCTCCTCTCCTCCTCGGGCAGCGCCGCCTCGATCCGCGCCCTCTCCTCCCGCAGCCTCTTCTGCGTCTCCAGCGCCTTTTCCGGCAGCGCCGACGGCATCGCGTTGTTTATGCGTTTCGCGAAGCGCTCGTAGATGCCGTGCCCGGTGTACTCCCTCAGAAGCTGATCCGTCGAGATGGAGAAGGCGCCCGAGAGGATCATGAAGCGGGCGTCCATGCGGCGCGGGGGCATGAGCATCACTATCGGGGTTACGGCGGCGACGGCCATCCAGGCGTAGTTTATCAGGGGCGGGTTGCGCGGCGCCTGAGGGGCTTGCGGTTGGTCGGTCATGGTGGCGGTTGGGGGCCGGGGTTGTGGTTTGTAGATGGGCTGTTCGCGCCGCGGCGGTTTTCTGTTTGTAAGGATGTCGTGGGTTCGATGTCTAGGTGGGTATTTGGTGATGGACGGGGCGGATCAATATTGGGTTGATCGCGTGTTGTTCGGGAAGCTGGGTTGTCTGCAAACGTCATGGAAATTTTCTGGCGGCGATGAGATAAGAATTGGGCTGTTCTGGCGCTGTGGGTTAGCACTGTCGGCAGGCATTGGTAGTGGCTTCCCTCGGCGCCGAGCACCTAGACCCACCTGCCCAATCAGGCAGTCACTCAGGGTGTCCTCGAAAGCAGCTGTCCTGTCCGGAACAAACATATCATGTGAACAACTTCCGCCTAGCGTTTCCATTCAAATCATCAAACAATTAATATCTCGTCCTTGGAGCTCTTGGTTCATTACTGCTCAAGATGTAGATTGGAGCACCCAGTTATGCTCCCAATCGCAATGGGAAGTCGACGTGAGACCAATGCCTTCGGCCATCGCTTCTATCAGACTGGGCGAAGATGAGCCCCCGGCCTGGCTCGAGAGGATATGGAAGGGAGGCGAGTTTCTGAAACGAAGCTCGTTTACAGTGACCCGCCGGGCACTTTGTCCGCAAGTACCACCATCAACGCAAACCATCCAACCCGCCGACCTGACACAGTCACACTGCATCTCGCTCGGCCAGACTCGCTGCCCCTTCCCGGCTCCCCCCGCTCTTCCCATCCTAAACCCGTCATCTCAAAGACAGGCCACGGGGCCAGTAGGCGCCAGGAGCAAAGGACGAGGTGGACTGCATGCATGGCGAGCTGCTCTGCTCTTCCATGTCATGCAAGCCACCATCTGGGCCCCGTGTTGTTGATGTGTGGGCGGCTGCGCGTGGCTTGCAGGGGGCTCCCTCTCGCCCCCCCAAATGCTTCTGGACCATTTAGTCATGTGCTTGTGGTTGTAAGGTGCTGGGAATGACGCGGGGGCTTGTTTATGTGGTGGCACTTTTGCGACGGTAGAACGGAGGGCGAAGCCGAGGTTCTGGGACGCGTCAGGACCGGGAAGAGCGGCCTGCATGCAAGGGATGTGTGGGCTGCTCCTGTTCCGCGGAAAGGGACTTGGGTTTGGGTCATGACGACGTCGCATCGAGCTCACCGCCTCCATGGATCGCAGGGGTCAAAAGTGCGACGCAACAGTGCCCGTCGCCAGTCGGAACATCGCGCCGGAAGTGGAACGGCGGAATCCGTCAGCGAAATCAAGCCGACACGGACGGGCGAGCATGCTTACGCTGGTAGATCTAACTCGACATCACACCGATGCGCGCCCAATCGAACGGTGGTCCACCGCAGCGGCGCAGTTGCAGATCGTCAAAGCTCACAAATGGTGCCTGTGGTAGTATTATGTGCAGCGGCAACTCCGAGGGGCGCCGTGTGGGGCCCAAGTTTCGACAAATCGCGGACGAGCGGCTCAGGGACGGGATGCAAGGGAAGCGTCGCGGTAGGGCTGAGAGGGAGGGCGAAGGATGGCCCCGCCCTTGGCGAGCCGAGCTACTTTTCTGTCATTACGACGTACCGAGGACTCGGACGGCTGGGAAAGATCTGGGATCTTGCACATGGGCGCGGGTGATCGCGCCTTGGTTCGGAGGGTTGCTTTTGGTGTGGAGGCGCCAGGTGATGCGGTGTGGAAGACTCCTATCGGGTGCGCTGTCTGTGGGCATCACATCGGCGAGCCGGAGCACAGAGAACGCGGGGACAAGACTGCCCGTCCTTCCGGTCCCTCGGATCGCCACTACCATGGGAGTCTCGAGAGCAAGGCCACGGCAAGACACGTGTCTGGGAACAAGCAAGAGACCTCTGTGGGAGTAGATGAGACCTTGAGGTCTGATTGGCGGGTTTGGCGGAATCGAGGGTAAGATGTCAATGGGGGACAGCGTCGACTGCAGACTGTCTCGGTACTACCCGAAGCCTCTTGTGGTTCCCACCGAGAGGAGACAGCATTGGTCGGGGTCCAAGAGCTGTCCTGTCCGTTCGATCGCGGATTGCGACGTTACCTGGGGCTCGATCATCGCTGACGGATCAGCGTCCTGGACGTGTGTAAGCTTCAGGTGGATCTATTCCCCGTTCGATTGACCCCTGCCAGAAGCGTCGGTCGTCAATGGGGTAGGACGTAGCACGCCGTCGGCATGTTCATATTAGCAGCGGCGTGGCGCGTCGGAGAAAGAACCGGAAAGAGCATACAGGTTCCAGATTATCATTCGGCGGAACACTGCCGTCCCGCGTGTTCCGTACGCGACAGAGGTATTACTCGCCAGAAGCTTCCAAGATAATCGAGCGCCGGATAGGCCTGCTAACCGCCCGTACGAGCCAGGCAGCTTGCTTGACCATGACCAGCCGAGCGTGGTTCGGTATTCCAATAGCTCGGCACGTGGGAGGGGCGACGATGTAGCACGAAAGCACCGTCCGGGGACGAGTTCGTCAGCACAGCCCCCTTCCATGCCCGGAGGGTCACCGGTGCAGCGACCAGCTTACCCGCAGCACGACTGCCGAGCCCCACTCCGCAAGGGAGCAAATGATTTCCCGCCAGGGACAGGAGAAGGGGGAGCATAACGGCCACGGAGGTAATTGCTGCCGGATGGCCACAGACGTAGAAGTCGAGACTAGGGTACCCGCATCCCGTCCGTTACGCGGGAAACCCACTCTGCGCCTGACGCACGCGAGAAACGGGCTTTTCTGGCCCCGGCCGCGGTGACACTTCTGTGGGACATTGCGATGATGCCGCTCCGAGGGGGCGAAATGGGGGGGTTACTTCGTACATGGGGTATTACGGGGGGGAGAGACTGTAGTCTGCATGGCAGGACGGGGTCCCATCGCTGTCCGCCGGGGCGTCATTCTGTCGACTGTTTGTGCTGTCAGAGGCGGCTCGGGCTGGAGATAAGAGGGGCATGTTCCCCCCATTTCAGCGGGACGCGTGATGCTTGTTTGCTTGCCCTCTTTTTTTTTTTTTTATTTCTTGACTTGTTCGCGCTGCGGGTTTCCTCACTAACACGGGTCTGCCCGCTCCGAAGCCCACAAAGGCCTCCACTCCCTCCCACACGGTCAGTCCAGACTCCGGCGGAGACCCGGAACACTCTCGAAGACGCAATTCACGCCCGCCATTCACTCTATACGGTCAAACTGCCTCCGAGCCAGCGCCTCGCCCTTCGCAGCATTCCTCCGTCCCGCCCAATCGAGCCACATGGCACCCTCGCTCCCTTGATCCGAGGGTTGCATCCCCGCACAGCACACGGGCCCAGCGCCCGTCTGCAAAAGGGACCCCAGCTGGCGCTGCCTTGAGTTGCTATCCGGCCCGGGGGGGGGGGGGTGAGCTGCAGCAAGGAAGCGGCCACCGCCGCCGATCCGCCCGAGATCACCTATTTTCCCCGACCGATATAATACAACGTCGCATTCCGCGACCCAACAAACTTTTCGTCTCTCCTCGTTCGAGCTCCTCCCGCGACGGCGCATCCGAAGACGGCACCTGTAGGTAAGCTTATCCTCCGCGGCGACGGCCAACTGCGGAGTTGCTACTGGGACTGGCCGGACTGGATTGCATCGCATGCCGACGCGCGTTGGTTCGCGGGCTCTGGCTCCTGTCCGGGCCGCCAGTGGCAGCGCCAAGCCTTCCCGGCAGGGCCGTCACAGGGGGACCCCTTGCACCCACGCTGGCCTTTCATCCCTGGGTCTCGACAGGGTCTCGCTTGGACTCTTTCCAAACTGACCGCCCTCTTTAGGACCACCGGGACGACTCTGCGCAGGCCGAGATCCAGGCGCAGGCGCATGCGCGACTCGGAGAAAGAGAAAGTTCCCGCTCCGTCCCTTTCGGGACACCGAAAAAGTATGTATGTTCTCCCTAGTGCAGTGGCGTCTCGAAGCGGCTTGGCCTAGTTTGCCGGCGCCCTTGCAGATCCGTCGAGCTCCGTGGGAAGCGATCGCACTTGGCGTCCCCGGAAGGCTTTCGCTCGTGCGGGGCGCCCAACCACTCCACTCTCATCACTCTCGCCACTATGCAAGGACGACGCTCATCGTATTCCCTCTAGAACCAAGGTCGTCGCGGTCCCCAGCTTCCCAAGTGTTCCGGGGCTCTCCAACCGGAAGATAGCTCTGGGGATACCACATCAGCCTGCTGCGCGCCAATTGAGACCGGCCCCGCGAACCGAACACCCTAGTTTGGAGCCTCCGCCTTTGGTCCACTGACGGGGCTCGACCCCAAGACTCGGCCCATTTTACGAAGAATCAGCCTCACGACGGCCTCTACGGCCCCCCGCGCGCTACCAATGTTAGCCCCAAACGCCGACGGCTCTCCGCCCACGCCGACGTCACTCCCCAGCTCCACTCCGAGTCCCGAGGAGAGGCCCAGGCGAAACAGGACGAGCAGGCCCAAGGTCAAGACCGGCTGCAACAACTGCAAGTACGCCCTCCCCCCGCCCTTCCCCTGTTAAAAAAAAAAAGCCCTCTCCCTCGAGTAGGACATGGTCGCTGAGCTGCTGCGCAGGCACCGGAGGATAAAGTGCGACGAGAGACGCCCGGGATGCACGCAATGCGAGAAGGCGAGAAAGGACTGCCCCGGGTATCCCGCCCCGAGCCGAAGCCTCCGGTCGCATGAGGTCGTCGTCATAGCCCCGAAGCCCGTCCTCGCCGCCGCGCCGCAGAACGGGTCCATGCCCTCATCCCGCGCGCCCGTCCCGTCGGCACAGCACCAGGCGCGCCGCGCCGCGAAACTCGCCACCCGAAGAAGCAATGAACAGCGGTTGCCACCGCTCGAGCCGGCCGATGAGGAGATCCCGCGCCGCGATATCCTGACGCTCTACCGGCCGGCGTCGAACCTGGTATTGACGGGCCAGGACGGCCTCTACTTCCAGCTCTTCCGGACCCACACGGCCCAGGAGCTTTCGGGCTTCTTCGACTCGGTCTTTTGGACGCAGACAGTGCTCCGGGAGTGCCACTACGAGGATGCCATCCGACACGCCGTCATCGCACTTGGCGCGCTGTACAAGACGCTAGAACAGTCGAGCGCCTCCCCCCCGGGGTCTCCCTCGGACGGGTCTGCGGCCGCAAGCTCTCCCGTGCACCACTGGCAGGTGGCCGTGCGGCAGTACTCGGAGGCCATCAAGTCGGTCGTGGCGCTCAGCTCTCAGAACCAGCGGTCGCACCGGATCCTGTTGATGGCGAGCGTGCTCCTCGCGTGTTTCGACTCTTTCGTCGGCGACCATCGGCAGGCCATCTACCAGATCCAGAACGGGCTCCGCTTGCTGAACCAGGTGCGCGCTGAGAGGCGACCCGGCGTCCCCAGCCCCGTCGAGGACGAGCTCGTGCAGATGTTTACGCGCCTGGCTATCCAGGCCAAGTCGTACGATATGGCGTTTCACTTCCCGCAGCCGTACGTCATCCGCCTCACCCCCGAAACGCCCGCCTACACGAGCCCGACTTCGCCCCCAGGGACCCCTCCCCCCGACCCGCCCCGCCCGCATATACCCACCCGCTTCGGGTCGCTCATTGAGGCGCGGCTGGCGTGGGATATACTCTGCGAGACGATGCTTCGCTTCACCGAGACGCTCTTCGCGCAGGCGGGCCACGGGCCGATGGGTATCCTCCCTCGCACCTTGAAGCAGTACGGCGCGGGCTTCAAAGGCGAGTTGGATGCGTGGGCCGCGGCCTTCTCACACATCCTTGAGCGTCGCAACGGGCCGGGCGTCTCGGCGCAGGAGAAGGCTGGCATCGCGGTGCTGAAGATGTTCCAGGTTATGGGGACGGTGCTGTTCCTCATGACGTTCCACGACAGCGAGGCGCAGTTTGATGTTTTTAGCCCGCAGTTCAAACTGATTGTGGATCTAGCGACGGAAGTGGTGGGCGACGAGGAGAGACGGGCTGCGGCGAGGAGGTGCCCTGATCCGTCGAGGTGTCGGCACCGGTCCCTTGGGGTGGGTTTCCTGGGGGAAGGGGAGTACGCTGCGCATCACGTCAAGCCGTCGTTCAGCGCCGACCTGGGCATCGTGCCGCCGCTGTACGTCGTCGCGACGAAGTGTCGTGAGCCAGTGATACGGAGACGGGCGATACAGTTGCTGAGGAGCAGTTCGCGGAGGGAGGGCATGTGGGATAGCCAGCTTAGCGGGCTCATTGGGCAGTGGGTCGCGAGCATCGAGGAGCAGCCGCCCGTTGTCGTGGACGGCGTGGGGGTGAGGGAGGCGGAGGTGGGAGGGAATCAGGGGGCCGCGCTGGTGCCGGGGAACAGGCGCGTTATGGTGCGGTCTGTGGACTTTGACCTCCGCTCGAGGTTCGCGCGGTTGTCGGTGGGTACGAGGGGTATTGACAATAGCGCGCCAGATGAGAGGGCCAAGGAGACGAGCATCATCTGGTAGGTGTTCAACACGGCTGGCGAGGGGGACCTTGGTGTGGGGGCGGATATGTCGCGGTGGCATGGAAAGGGAGGGGGGAGGGGGGGGGGGAGGGGTGAGATAATGTGTGCGTGCCTTCTCTTTTGCTTCGGGTCTGAGTTTGGGTTCGAGTCGATTACATATACCCCCGGGGGAATCGGAGCTTGGGGCAAAGATCGTGCAAGTCTTTAGTATGTTTTGTAAGGCATTGGAGGGGTGGAGGGGGGATTGCCGGGTTCACGATGTACGAAGTAGGAAAGAACGCGGGCCGTTTTTTTTTTAATCTCGAACTCGAAATGAATGACAGCAACGACTTGCGAACCTCTCGGGGCATTCAAGAAGGCACATGGCTCTTGTCTATCCTATTTCTATAGTCCCATCCAAGCCGCGCCGGCATGTCCCAGGTGATCTAAGCATCCAACCCGTCAAGCTCAACCAGCTTCCCCACAACGTCGATGACCTCCCTAGCCGCGACTTCACCTCCAGCGATGCCGCCGCCGCCTCCATCTCCTGCGTCCACCGCCCGCGCTATCACGTCGTCTAGGAGCTTGCGCAGGCGCGAGACCAGCACGCCGATGCGGGCCCAGCCGCGGAGGCGGAGCCAGTCGTCGACTACGAGGCCGCGGCCTAGGGTGTCGGGGGATATGGAGCCCGCGAATAGAAGGAGGGTGTAGGTGTTGAAGGCTAAGGCCTCGTTAGTTCTCTTTCTTCGGGTGAAAAAAAAGAAGGGGGCGGGGGGGGGGGGGGGATAAGATTTGAAGAAAGGTAAGGCAAACTTACGAGTCAGATCCCTCACAAACACCTTGCTCGTCGCCACCATGCTAAAGTACGACACGAACCCGATCTGGCCCCCCAGCCCCGGGAACCCCTGGCTCCCAAACAGCGTACTCCCGGGGTGCACAAAGACTCTGCCGTGGTCCTGCGAGAAGTACTTGATCATCCTCGCCTCGGGGTCCAACTCCACGGCACCGGAGTGCGACGACGCAAACTTCTTGTCCGGGAACTGGATTCGCGCAATCTGCGGCGCGAACGACGCGGCCGTCACGGCGCGGAGCAGCGCGGGGCTCCCGCCGGTGGACGCCGGCCCAGAGGTCGGGATCCCGGCTTCGCGGAGGGAGTCGTAGTACTGCGCCCGCGTGGAGGAAATGTCGGAGAGGGTGTGCTGCGAGAGGAAGTTGTCCTCGCACCAGGCGCGGACGGCGCGAGGCTGCAGCTGCGCGCGGGCCTCGCCCCACTCCCTGAAGGCGGCGAGGTCCGTCAGGAGGTCTCCCTCGCCGCCGGAGAACTGGGCGCGCGCCTCCCGGGCTGCCTCGCGCTTCTCGGCAGGGGAGAGGAAGGGGCTGCGCGTGCTGAGGATGGCAGCGATGGTGACGCAGTCGTCCAGGCAACCGAAGATGCTGCCGTAGACCATCAGCTTACCGCAGCGGAGGTCCGCGGGGATCATGGCGAGCTGTGTTCCCAGCGCCGTCAGCTCGTCGCCATCCAGCGCGCCCATCCGGCGCAGGAGCCCGACTGCGCCCTCGACGGCCGTGGCCTCGGGGGGCGTCGGTGACCGACCCAAGAACGTCGCGACATCGCGGATCCCCATCGCCCGAACAGAGAGGCACAATTGCTCAAGCGGCACCCGACGGATCTCAGGCTCAGGCCTCTCCGCCATCTGCTGCTCTAGGTTCCGCGTGAAGAGCTTGTAACACGAACCCTCCTGGACACGACCCGCGCGCCCACGCCTCTGCTTGCACGCCGCGCGCGACGCCCAGTTCTCCTCCAGCTTCCGCATGTTGTTCTGCGGATCAAACGTCGTCTCCTTGACCTTTCCGCTGTCGATGACGGCCACGATGTCGTCGATCGTGATGGACGTCTCGGCGACGTTGGTGGCGACGACGACCTTGCGCTTTCCGGGGGGCGGGCGCGCGAAGACGCGCTTCTGGTCGCGGGTCTCGAGGGAGGCGTGGAGGGGCAGGACGTGGAGGGAGCCGAGGGAGCCGAGCATGTTGCACGCGCGGTTGATCTCGGCAACGCCGGGGAGGAAGACGAGGATGCCGCCCGTCTTCTTCGCGGCGGACAGCCCCGAGTCGATGGCGCGGGCCGTCTCGACAATGAGGTCGTAGTTGATCCTGTAGCCCAGCTTCTGGATCGTCTTGCCCATGGCCTCTCCTTGTAGCGCGCCCGTCATCTGCTCGTGTCCGTCGGTGCGGAAGCCAGTCATGTGGACAATGTCGTCGAGGTAGTGATCCTCAACAGGGAATGTCCGCCCCTCGATCTCGACCGTGCCGACGCTCAGCCCCTCGGCGGCAAAGTAATTCTTGAACGACGCCGCGTCGAGCGTGGCGCTCATGAGGATAAGCTTCAAGCCTTCCTTCCGAGCCTTCATTACCTCCCGGAGGAGAGTGAGAAGGAAATCGGTGTCGAGGCTCCTCTCGTGGACTTCATCGACGACGACGTGGCTCACGTCGGCAAGCGAAGCGACGACGTCTTCGACGCGGCCACCCGATACCTGTAGGCGACGGAGCAGTACACCGGTGGTCACAAACGTGACGCGAGTCTGAGGCCCGCGGCGAGACTCGCCTCGGATGGCGTAGCCTATCTCCTCGCCCACCCTTGAACACCGTTCCTCGGACACACGATCTGCCAGGCCAAGGGCCGAGATACGACGCGGCTGCGTGACTAGCATATTCACGCACTTGCCCAGCCCCTTGTCGTATAGGTGATCGAGTATGAACTGCACTGACTGCGTCGACTTTCCGGAACCCGTCTCGCCGCTGATGATGGTGACGTGGTTCGCCGTCACAGTCCCGATAATGGCCTCCTTGACCTTCCACGCGGGAAGCTTCTGCCTTCCAGCGACCATCTCCTTCCACGCGGGCGTCTGCTGCCTCCGCTGCCACTCCTCCTTGGAAGCCGCATCGGGCGTCCAGCTGATGAGCCTCGGCTTCGGCGCCCTTCGCCGTGAGCCCCTGGCCGGCTTGGCGTTAGCGGGCTTGGTCTCGGACGCCGTGGACGCGACGGACGAGATGTCCAGGAGCTTTCCGGGGTTCTTGATGACGTCTTGGGCGTTTTGCTGCACCCAGTCGACGACAAAGTACATCTTCATCGGCTCGCCCTTGAGCGACTCCTCAATGTACTCGAGCGACTTTCGTAGAATGGCGAGCTTGACGTATGAGGGGAGGTTGGCGGCGATGCCGACCAGGAGCTGAGAGGGGTAGTTGGGGGACTTCCGGAACTGCAGGGAGGCCTTGATCTCTTTCTTACTGTGGGGATCGGTGAGTGTGTCGAGGCGGACCTGGACAAAGGTAGGGGACTCGCGAGTAAAGTTCTCGCCAAAGACGGACTCGAGGCTCTCGGTCTCCTCCTCCCACAGGTCTTCAGGGGTTCCGTAATACTCAGGCTCCTCGGCATCGGCATCCTCTTCGGGCTTATCAGCCCTGCCGAGGAGAATCCGCTGCAGGACTTCAGCCGCCTTCCCCTCGTCGCCACCGGCGTCGTCGTAAACCTCCTTGCACAGCTCCACGGAGTAACCCGACTGCGAAAGGCGCTTGATGGCACCCTCCCTCTTGAGGTTAGTAGCCCCAACAGTAACTCCCGCGGAGTACGTCCCCGGCAAAGCCCAAGAAGGCAGGTCGTCCTCGGGGACGTGGATCAAGAGCCACTCGAGCGTCTCGTCCTTGTCCTTACAGTAAGACGTCGCCTCTTCGACGTGGCTCGGCCGGAAGCCGATTTTACTCAGCTCCTCGACAATTCTCTTCCTCTCGTTTGCGGGGATCTCTATCCCGTTGGGATTCCACGTCGAGCTCCGCCGCAGCAGGCTCTCAAGCTGGGCCCTCGTCCTCTTCCCCATCTCGATCTTGGGAGCGTTTGTCCACCCCTTCATCCGCCCGTCGGGCACAGCGCCGGGCTTGCTCTTGGCCTTCTCGGCTGCGGCTCTCGCCTCCTGCCGCTTCTTCTCAGCGGCGGCCTTGGCCTCCTCCCTCTCGCGGTGTGTCTTGAAAGGGTCGCCGCTGTACATCCACTCCCTGCCCTCCTTGACGTCCTCGGCCTTTAGCGCCTGGAAGTCCTTCCACAGGGCCTTAAAGTCCGGCGGCAAGACCGAGTGCCGGTTCTGCATGCTACAAACCCGGAAGAGGGCGTAGGTGGCGGCGTAGTTCCTCGCCTCTAGCGGGGTCTCCTTGCACAGGAGGTGCTTGTGCGAGGCAGGGATCTTGAAGGGCTCCAGCCGCGTGACCTCCTGTGTCTTTGGGTCCTTGGAGCTAATGGAGACCCAGCACAGGAAGCCCTCGGGCGTCTTCTTCATGTCGTAGACGGGCTTGTCCCACTTCTGCTTCTGGCAGAGCTCGTTGAAGAGGTTGACGGGCAGCTTCCCGGTCCACGACGAGCCGCCGAGAATCTGCTTGGCGGTGGGCTTGGGGGCGGGCAGGACACTGGGGTCGGACTGCAGGGACTGAAGCGTCTCGGCGGGCTTCTTGCCCTTGCCCGTCTTAGAGGCGCCCGGCGCGGGCGGGGCATCCTTGGGGGCAGGCGGGGCCTTACCCTTTCCCTTCTTGACCATCAAGTATTTGAGTGGGGGGTGGTCGCCAGATACGAAGATGCACGGGTGAGATTCGATCCGTTGCTGGCGCGTCAAGTTGAACGATGTCGGCGTCGAGATATGCTGCTGAAGATGGCAAAAATGAGGGCGGGCGAGGTGCGCCTGAGGTGGAGGACAGGTGATGGCAGCTGTCCACAACGCTCCTGGTCGAGTAACCAAGAGACCACGTACGGACGCTTGAATTTGGACAGCGTCTGGTTATATAATCTGCCCCGCTGCTCACGCCGCACATTCGCGCTTAACCATGACCTGCCTCCCGAGAGAACCTATACGCCGTAAGAATATTTATATATTTATAGCCTTCATTACTGCAGCGGCGAGCACGACAATGCCTGCAGCACCGGAGCGCCCACCCCAACCATATCCGCCGCGCCGAACCCCTCCGTGTCAGACGAGAACTTCTTGCTCGACATGTACTTCTTGGTCATGTCTTCGATGTCCCTGCCGTCCGGGTACGGCACCGGGGCGATGACTTGAGCGGGGTTGCTGAAGTTTCGGGAGCAGAAGTGGACTTTGATGTCGTGCTTGGCCAGGCTGTCGATGTGTGGCGTCCATACTTTGTCCTACTTCGCGGCGATCCCGGGGGCCTTGAGCGTGTACATTCGCAACTGGGACCGAGCCATTGTGTAAGTCGGAAGTAGAAACAGCTCTTTTTTTTTTGGGAGGCGGAGGAGTTGTTCTGATGGTCAGGGTTTGTGTCGTTTGACGGCCAGAGTGTCTCGGTGTCACTGGGGTCTCCGCAAGTTCTTATACTCGGGAACTCTCCAGCATCTGTGGCTGCATCCAACGCTGTTATGGGCTCATCCGGATTGAATTGCGCGGCGAGAATAGCAGTGAGTGCGCCGCCCCCTTCCGCCCCGCCCCTCTTGGGGCCTCCCTCTATCCCCCATCCCCCAAGCTCCACGACGAGCTCTCCATGTAGTTTAGCGGCGAGGTTATCATGCACACAGGGAAGCGTCCTGTGCGCGGAACCCACCACCGGAGCATCGTGCCGGCCGGTGTGCGGGGCCAGAAGGTGTCGGGCCGGGACGCTCCCCCACAAGTTTCGGGCTCGGCAGTTGAGTGACGGCATCGCGGTGATGCGCAATGTCAACCCGGCGGCATCATGTGCGGGCGGCGAAGACATAGCTTTTAAAGCGTGGAACCTAGCTTAATTGAACCATCTGTCTCTCGCCTTCTCACCCCTTGTTCGCTCTCTACCAGGTTCATCGAGATCTGCCGTCTGCGTCCTTCATCATGCCTTATGGCTACAGAGTATCAGCGGACGTCGACCGACGTCGACGGCTGCACCTGCATCGAGCACGAAATCATCGCCATGCGCGATGGTGCCAAGCTGTGTGCCGATGTCTTCCTACCACTCTCCTCGTCCAAGAACGGCGAGAAGTTACCCGTCATCTGTAGCATGGGCCCGTATGGCAAGGACATACACGCATCTGTATTCGGTCTGCCCAAAACCACCATGTACGCCGAGATGCACAAGAGCATCAAGCCCCTTGGACCCGATGCGTGCTTCGAGCTGTGTGATCCACTGATCTGGGTACGTCCAACGCGGGATAACCCAGTCGATCGCTAGAAGCCAACCCCGGGCGTAGTGCAGAGGGTACGGCTATGCCGTCGTCCGAGTCGACTGACGCGGCAGCGAAGACAAGCTCGATCCGTTCGGTCTGCAGAGATCTCTCGAGATACAGGCCGACGCCGAGGGCCAAGACAAGTCCATCGCATGTCCGCCGAACATAGACGACACAGCATGAGGGCTCACCATAACCAAGACCTCTACGGCGTGGTCGAGTGGGCTGCTGCCCAGAGCTGGTCGTCCGGCAGGGTGGCCTTCTCCGGCATCAGCTACTACGGCATGGTGGGCTACTGGGCCGCCATGCAGAGGCCGCCGCACCTGACGTGCGTCGTGTCGTATGAGTCGGCCTGCAGCATGTACCAGGCCGTCCGCCGAGGGGGCATCTACAGCAACAACTTCCAGTCCCACTGGTTCAGCAACGTCGTGCCGTATCAGCGTGGGGCCAGAGACGGGTCGCTCAGCGCCGAGGAGCTCGCGGCAAACCGCGTGGACTACACTCGCATACTAGTGACAACGGAGTTCACAGGAGATGGCACCTTTGGCGTCTTGGAGAAGCTTCGCTCGCTCTCCGACATTACGGTGCCTATGTACCTGGCGGGAAACTAGACCGACGCGGAGCTGCATCTGCCCGGGAACATCCGGGCCTTCAACGGCATCTCTTCGGAGCACAAGTGGCTAGAGATGCACACCGGGGATCACCTGGCCGCATTCTATAAGCCAGAGCACATCGCCCTGCAGAGGAAGTTCCTGGACCATTTCCTTTTCGACAAGAAGGACAACGGGATGCTTGACGTTCCCCGTCTCCGCCTAATCCAGCACCACAGCACCAAGACTTTTTACCGCGAGAACGAGGTGGCCTTCCCACCTCCTGACGCAGAAGAGGTCTCTCTGTACCTGACGCCCGCGCATCAGCTCTCTCTGAGCTACCCCGAGGGGGAGAAGCAGCCGTTCTCTTACAGAGGCCGCAAGGAAAACATTCACTTCACCCTTGACTCGCCTTTCGACGACTCGTTCGAGATCCTCGGGTCTCCGTACCTCGAGCTCGAAGTCAGGACAGAGGCCGAGGACCTAGATCTCTCTTCGTCTACCTGCGTGCCATTGACCAGACCGGCAAGGGCGTCACGCTACTCGGCAACCACGGCGAGCCCATGGACAGCTTCGCCAGGGGCTGCTTCCGCCTCTCCCACCCCGACGAGGTTGCCAGTGACTTTGACGAGAAGCGAGTCATCACCCAGCCCGTCACCCCAAGGTCCGAGGTCGTCCGAGGTCGGGTGTACGAGGTCGTGGTCCCCGTTTACCCAGCCGCGTACCTCTTTGACAAGGGGCAGGCGCTCTCGCTTGAGATCGGGTCGGTCAATACCCCGAGCACCATCCTGCCCATGCGCCATGACGGAGGAGACGGGGCCGCCGAGAGGTTTGAGGGGGAGACTGTCATCTTCTCCCACGGGCGTTTGGTGGTTCCACGGGTTAGGCGCTAGATGGGGGGAGCGGTTTGGGCATGTACACATGAGGTCGAGTACCCACCTTGGATATAACTGCACTGGAATTGGGCTTGAACAAAGGCTTGATAGACTCCGGATGTGCTAGCGTATCAATGCTGTCGTTTTTAGCTGGTATTATATCGTTTGGGGAAGAGGACGTTGTGTAGATGGTCCGGTCGGAAGGGATGCGAGACTCGCTTGCTTTAAGGTGACCGAACAGGGGGCCCGGGGGGGGGGGGGGGAGGAGAGTGGGAAGAAAAAAGACCTTGCTAGTGTAGCTACTGACCCGGCCCTCAGTGGTATCATGGGCGTGACATGGGAAGTTTCTTACATATCAAGTATTTGTCCTTCCACGACTTTGCGGGGGAGGAGCGACCCCAGACCCCGTGCGGCTAGGAGTGTGAGGGTACGTACCCGCGCCCAAGTCTCCCAAGCCGCCACAGGCAACTGTAGCAATCGTGAATCGCCTGGGATGAAGCGAGAGTCCCCGGCCGCCAGAGAATTCTCTTACATCAACCATGCGAGACATACTAACACCGGACTGGCACAGCTGGTAGGCGCCGGGACTGTTCATACTCTCCGCGAGTTCTCGGCCTCCCGTGTTCGATCCCCAGAGATACGATACGGGTCCTACCGGCAGGGGGATAGAGCAAACAAAGGCCTCTCTGGAGGGGCCCTCGACGATCCGAAAGGATCTTCGGGGGTTAGCCCGCTTTCGGAATCCCCTTTCTCGGACCGGCCCCTGGAAGGCAAACGGCGCGGGCCGGGGAACACCAACCCCATGATGATCAGATGTGGGCACAAGGGATGAGGGCTCCACAGTCGATTCCATCGACAATGACAGGCCATATCGTCTCTCTAAAGAGCGCGCTTGATTGGCGAGGGCTCGCCGCCATCTCTCAGGCTGAAGTCGTCTCTAGCGCCGAGATGGTGGTCCTCGGCGGCTAGCGGTCGCGCCAGCAAAGAAGTGGACCCCGTTTCAGGTTTCCTCTGACACTGTGGCAGTGTGATACACCATCCGTCGGCCAAGAGCTCCAGCATTGCAAGCGGACCCGAAGTCTACCACCAACCGTCGTCATCGTGCCTCGAGCTGTCCAAACACAGTCGCACCATACACTCCCCAAATCACTAATATATATACACAGATATGCCATCCACCTGCGTGGACAGCCGAGACCCGTCGCGGCTCGCCGACGACAGGGTAGGATGCCCACCTACCTTGAAACGCTCGAAGCCCCCACGCCCTTGTCCTGCTGCGGGTACCTCGTCCCCTGTCCCGCATGTCCCCGCAGCTCCATTGCTTGTCGCCCCGCCTTCGTCGAGTGACACGGCCGTGCGGCGGGGGCTCAGACACCGGTCCCGGTACCGCCACGTCGCGCGGCTCTCGGACTTGCCCCTATTACGCTCTTTGACTGCGTCCTCGGGTCCTTTCATCGCAAGTTTCGACTCGACTTCGAGAAACGACGAATCGAAAAACGCCCGGAGTCGCAAACTAGACCGTCCTGGAGCCGAACCGAACCTCACGCTGCCGCCCTCCCCATACCTGCGCAGCCACGACTCCAGCCTCCCCGCCCACCGTATCCCTCTAATACCCTTCGATATCTTCTATACCCAACGACACACGACACACGCACAATGACAGCCCGCCCCACCCTCTTCACGCGCGGCCTCTCGGGCCTCTCCCAGAGCACCGATGCCGACTCCGTCTCGTCCCCCGCCGAGAAGCGCGACGACGCGAAGCGCAACTTCCTCAAGACCATGAGGCCGCTGCCCACGCAGCACTACTGGGATGTGTACTTTGACCGGTGAGCCCTCCCCTTCTCAGGTTTCTCTCTACAGTATGTAGGTAGCTTGCTTGGGCCTTGACTGACAACACCCCAGCCAGCAAAAGGACAAGACCCCCGAGGGCGACTTCCCTTCCCAGCTCGAGCGCCTTGGCACCCAGATCGAGTCCGTCCAGGACTTCTGGCGCTACAACAACAACACGCCCGTCGACCAGATCCGCATGCGCGAGTCCATTTACCTCTTCAAGCAGGGGTTCCGCCCCGTGTGGGAGGACCGCAGGAACGTGTGCGGCGGCGCCTGGACCTTCCGCGTGCCCAAGGCGAGCGGGCCCGACGTCTGGACGAGGGTGCAGCTCTTGGCCATTGGGGAGAAGTTTGAGAGCGTGCTGGATACGGGTATGCTTCTCACCCCCGTCTCACCCCCCCTGGAAGTAAAGACCCCGACCGAACAGAAGCTAACGAGGACATACAGGCGACCAGCTCTGCGGCGTAGGCCTCTCCGTCCGCTTCAACTCCCACAACATCACAATCTGGCACCGCGACTCGTCAAAGAAGAAGTCGGTCGACGGCATCCTGCAGTGCGTTCTCGAGGAGCTCCCCGCCGAGCTGGCGCCCAGGCCAGACAGCTACTTCTACAAGCGGCACGCCGACCACGCGGGCTTCGACCCCCCGCCGGAGCTGAGGGCCGTGGTGGAGTCGCAGCGGAGGGCGGAGGAGAGGGCGAGGGCGGAAGAGGGGGAGGCGGAGGCGGAGGGTGAGGAGGAGGCGTGACGGTGTGTGTGGGTTGGGGACGGGGTTGATGGAGCGGGACTGGGTTTTATGATCTCATGAAAGATGTATTTGTGCTGGGGGTGTTTATATCCCGAATGATGACCTGGGTACTTCTCCATTCTTGTGGTCTCCACTGCCGTATGTTTCTTAGCGGCCTTGGGGGGGGGGGGGGGGGGGGCGGGGCGGGCGAGGGACAGGAGGGGCAGGAGGGGCAGGGGCTGCGATGGCTTCCGTGTCCGCAGACCCGTCCTAGTCGAGGCAAGTCTTTATTAAGCTCAAGAGGGACTAGGCGTCTAAGAGACCGAGCGGCTTCCGGCTGGAGGCTAAGCCATCCCACATCGTCTTGCCCAGGCGCCTCTGCCGGGCCCCGAATCCAATGCGTAATGGTCATCGGCATGCCACGTACGTATGCTCCCCCTCATGCAGAACCCCCAAGCACCAGATGCAAGTACGTCCACCCCCATACACCAACCCACACCTCAGCCCGTCTCCCTCTCCCACTCCTTGAACCCCCCCTTCTGCTTCTGCCTCCTATTCCACCCCAACTTCCCACAGATACTCCCCATCCAGTCCTCGCTCCTCCTGCCCCCAGCCTGCACCGTCGCAAACGGATACCTGCTCGCGCTGATTGTGACATAATCGCCGGGGTGCAGCTCGACCCTCTCGCGGCCGTCGAACGACGCCCACGACGAGGTGCGCGAGTCGTAGGGCACGCCGACGCGCAGGACGATGGTGTCCGGGAGGATGATGGGCCGGAAGGAGAGGGTGTGGGGCGCCACGGCGGTGACGAGCATGATGGGGTTCTCCGGGTGGCAGAGGGAGCCGCCGGCGGCGAGGTTGTAGGCCGTTGAGCCGGTGGGGGTGGAGACGCAGATGCCGTCTGCGAGGATCGAGGTGAAGTGCTCGTCGTCGCCGAAGAGCTCCATGTTCGAGAGGGCTGGCGAGGTTAGCATTGGGCGTTTGATGATGGGAGGCGGGGACAGGACTTACTCGGGTTGGGGCCCCGGTCTACCACAATCTCGTTCAGGACGTGGAACGTCCCGTCAGGCCTATGCGTCCGCTCATCCTCATTCTCCTCCCCGACAAGCTCGTCCACGAGATCCCTCTGCCTATGCCCCTCCTCACCCGCGCCCGGCAGCGTCCTGCCCCCCACACTCCGCATAACTGTCCCCTCGAACCTCAAGCGCAAGCTGACCGTCACCCCCTGCGAGAACGCGCTCGCGAGCGTGGGCTTAAAGTCTGCAAAGTCGAACTTGGTCATGAAGCCGAGGCTCCCGAGCGACAAGCTGATCACGGGCGGCACTATGCCCTGGAACAGCCAGCTGGCGTACAGCACGGTGCCGTCCCCGCCCAGCGTGATGATAAAGTCAAAGGCGTGCGGCTTCGTCCGGCACAGCTCCGCGTCCCAGTACCGCAGCTGGCGCGCGACCTTGTCCCGCGCAGCCCCCGGCTCGACGTTGTTCTTTGCCGCGTACTCTTCCGCCGCCGCGGCTATCAAGCCCTCGGCGTCGAACTCCTTGTCCTCGCGCAGCCGGTCCTCAACGTACACCGTAAGCCGGCGGTCCCTCTCCGAGGATAGTAGCCAGCGCACGACGTCCCTCGTCATCGGGACCAGCGCCCCGTCGTAGATCTTGGTGAGGATGAACAGCGAGCGCACCTTTGGCTTCAGCCGGATACTACTCAGCCGCCTGCTCAGCTCGCGGACGCCCCACGCCATGTCGCTCAGCTGCTTCTTGGTGAGGAGTCGGGACTGTAGCGCCTCCTGCGCCGTCCGGGATGGCGCATCGCGGCCCTCGACGTCGCTGCAGGATATCACCGAGTGGAGCATCTCGCGGCGCCACGCCTGCTCGTCGAACTGGCCTAGGCCTGCGTCGGAGGTTCGGGTTTCCGTCATGCCATTTGCGCCGCTCGGGCACGGGGAGACGGACGACTCAGGGGCGTCCTCGCTGACGGCGGCAAGGCTGTCTCTTTGCGCGCCGGTGTGCCGGTGGCTGTGTGGGGACGCGAAGGGAGGGGAGTGGCGCGTGGTTTTGTCGGGGGATTTGGCTGTGGAGGGGGCCGCAGAGCCTTCGGAGTCGACCTCTTCATGGACGCGCTTCTCGGTTTCGAGGAGTTGGTGCACGATGCACTCCGTCTCCTGGGTCTGGCGGCGGAGCAGCGGCATTGCGACGTGGAAGACGTCAATCGAGCTCTTGCGGCGGTGGCTCTTGCCGGGCTCAAAGGTAACCTGACAGTCGCGGCATGTCAGCAGGAGCTGTCCCAAGGCGAATTGGTGGATTGGCCCCCCTCCCCCCTCACCGTGTAAGTGCCTGTATTTGGAGCTTACAGGGGGCGGCTGCAGCCCAGCTAGCAAAGGGCGGGGCGTGTTCTCAGGGGTCTGGGGGGCGCCGCACCTCGACTTCATGCTGCTCGTTCTCATCGTCGGTGGCAGAGTTAGGCTCCTCCCCCTCCGAAACGACGCGCTCCTCGGTGTCGGTCACCTCGACCATTGTGTCTATGGCGGGCGCGCCGGGACAATGCGGGCACGTGCGCGACGGGAGCTTAGCGGGAGTCTGCGGGGCAGCTGCAGGGAGCTGGAAGCTGCAGCAGCGCCGGGTTCTCCGAGGGCCTCGGGGTCCGGATCTTCGGGGCTCAAGAGGTAGCTGTCCGCGGAGGTAGAGGATCACAGGCGACGCATGTCCTGTCGTAGCTTCTAGGTCGGTAGGGCGGGCGCAAGGATCCGTAGGTTGAAGGAAGAAAGTGGGATGGATTGTGAATGCATCATGATGCCGCGCCCCTCGGTGAGTGGATAGCATTCTGGGTCCTACCCCACTACCCCACTGATACCCTCTCCCTTCCCCCCACCACCCACCACCCTCCAGCGCGCACGACTCGGCACCCAGGCCCCGAGCCCTCTGGAGGCTGCACTTGGCTATAGCTGGAAGTCACCCTCGAGCCCGCAAACTGCGCGGCTCCCAAGACTCTCACCTCGTCGCTCCACACCTGCTCCCGCGGACACACCATCCAGACGTAGGCGATGCCCACCCCCGCGACGCCCCCGAGACCCCGGCCGTGACGTTCCCCGCAATGGCATCCACGTCGGCGCAAGGCGTTGCCGACCCGCGAACGGAAGAGCACGAGGACGGCCCACCAGCGCCCAAGAACGCATGTACGCAGGCCCCAGCCCGGCCCCCCCCCCAAAAAAAAAAAAAACCATCGTCGCTTCCCCTCATCGCAGGCCCCCGCTGGGACCTGGACCCCGCGCTAACTGCTGTCGCGCCCCACAGTCGACGCGTTGATGGCCCCGAAGCCGAAACGCCCGACTCAGCCGCAACACCAACACTCCCACTCGGCGCTCCGCCGGATAAAGGGCTTCCCGAACGGCCTAGGCCCCTACATCGCCCGCCCCGAGACCTTTCCCCCGTCCACCGTCGTGACGTACTCGCCCGACTTTGTCGTCGTGAACGACTTGTACCCAAAGTCCAGCATCCACGTGCTCCTCCTCCCGCGTTCGAGGGCACATACACTCCAGCACCCCTTCGACGCGTTCCAGGATGCCGCGTTCCTCGCCTCCGTCCAGGCCGAGATGGCGAGGGTGAAGACGCTCGTTGCGAAGGAGCTGCAGCGGCGCTTCGGTGCGGGGAGCGCCAAGGATGCGAGCCGCCGCGCGGCGCTTGATGGCGACGTGGAGGCAGACGAGCTGCCGGCGGGGCGAGACTGGGAGGCGGAAGTCATGACAGGCATTCACGCCCGCCCCAGCATGAACCACCTGCACATCCACGTCCTCTCGCGCGAGATGCACTCCCCGCGCCTGCGCCACCGGAAGCACTACAACTCGTTCAACACGCCGTTCCTCGTCGACGTCGCGGACTTCCCGCTTGAGGCGAGCGACCCGAGGCTGCACCCCGGTCGTGAACAGTACCTGAAGAGGGACCTTGCGTGCTGGAGGTGCGGCCGGAACTTTAAGAACCAGTTCAAGGCGTTGAAGGAGCATCTGGAGGTCGAGTTTGAGGCGTGGAAGAGGGAGTGAAGGGTTGGCTGGCCCTGTCGTAGTATCCGCATTATTCTGAAAAAGGCGTGTGAAATAGTCTCCCGCCATGCCATGAGAGAATAGTCACTTCCGTCACATACCAAAAACGAAACACTTGTAGGTCCCCAGGTACCATTATATATATATATATATATGTATATATCGCCCGGTGAGTAGCTGGACGACAATAAACCATGCTCCCTCGAAGATAAAAGAAGACCAGGTCACGCCCTTTCCTTTTCTTTTATTTCCCCCTGTCGCTTCCTGCACCCTATTAACCCATAACAACGAGCTAACCCAAACGAAAAAGCACCAAGTTACCTTGTCTCTTCATAAGTGCAAGAGAATCGAAAGGGAAACGTAGAAGGACCCCATAATGCACATTTCGACTGCCCAAGACCAAACTAGAACCACGTTCCGGGCGCCGACGACCCCAGCTCACTCGTCGGTCTGCGTCTGCAAGCCCTCCCCCTCGGATCCACCGTTCTCCTGCTCGGACTCGTGGCCCTCCCCCTTCTTCACCTCATCCTCCATCGTCTCGTCCTCAACCGCGCCCCCGGCCCCAGCCGCCGCAGCTTCCACCCCCTGACTCTTCCTCGGCCGGCCCCTGGGTCGACCAGTCGGCACATACGGCTGCCTCCCCGCCCCGCCAGCCTTGGGCGGTCTGCCCCTCGGCCGGCCAGTGGGCACGTACTGCCTCCCCGTGCCGCCGGGTTTGGGCGGCCGGCCAACAGGCCGTCCGGTCGGCACGTAGGGCCTCGTCGCCTTCGGTTTGGTGACCCCCCCCTCGTCAGCCTCCTTCCTGGGGCGGCCCCGCGGCCGGCTGGGCGGGGGCGGCAGCTCCACCGGCCCCTCCGTCTTCGTCACGTCCTCCTCGCTGGATCCCCTGCTGGGACCGTCCCGTGGCTGGGTGGCCGGCCCAGCATGCGACTCTGCCGGCGCACCCTCCGTACCCCGCGTGTCGTCATTCACCTCCGCCTCTCCCTTGGCCACGCCACTGTCCTTCCTGGGACGCCCCCTCGGCCGGCCCGTGGGCACGTACGGCGAGACGCGCGCGCCGTCGGACTTGCGCGGGCGGCCCCTTCCGCGCTTCTGGGGCTCGCGCGGCGGTGGGGTTGTAGTGGGGTCCATGGGGCGGTCTGAGCTGGCACGCTGCTGCTGCTGGACGTTTTTTTCTTCTTTGCTTGGCGGGCCAAAAAAAAATGGACGGGTAGACGTGCTTTTTCAATGGCCGTTCAAGGGGGGAGTTCCGCAGAGGATGACGGTGGAGCCTAGGGTCGAAGCTGGGATTGATTCTTTCTTATGCGGATGAAATCAACGCGTTCCATCCAGGTCGCGTCTATCGAGATGTGAGCTCGGCAGCTGCTTCCGTAGCTCATGGAGCTCTTGTGCGGCCGGATATCTCAATCTCATACGGCGGCAGCTGCTCCAACCCGTCAAAGTGACCCACCCAAGTGGCGGTCTGTCCATCACCCGGCCAACGCACACACCCCACTATATACCCCAGAAGGCCCCCCTGCACCTGCTGATGTAAACAACCCACCAGCAGCATCTAAGCCCAACCGAAGCAGGGAGCAGGCAGGGGCTTCAGGAAAGTCCGGCCTGGACGACTCGAAAGCTCCTCGCATGTGGAGTATCCACAGACTTCGCTTCAAACACTCCCTCGACGAGATCATCGACGCCCTGCGGGACGAGTACCTCGACGCGCGACTTCTGCCGGCTTCCTCCTCTGCACGAGACTCTCGCGCAATGTTGTCGTCGGCCTCGACGCCGTCGCTGCGCGCAAAGGATGGGACGGTTCCGGCGCATGCCAGGGGGGATGCAGGTGGGAATGTGAGGGTTGTTGTGCGGGTGAGGGGGTTTCTACCGCGGGGTGAGTTAGTTCCGGTGTTATGAGGGGACGGTGTTGGTGCGAAGGCTGACCGGTGCGGGTAGAGATCGCGCGCGGGACGGAGTGTCTTGTCCGGATGAATCCTATCACGCAGGCGACGACACTCCTGGTCCCGCGCGACGCGGACGCCAACACGACGGGCCGGTCCCGCAAGGCGGAGGAGAAGACCTTTACATTCGACAACTCGTTCTGGAGCCACGACAGGCGAGACCCGGACTACGCGCACCAGGAGGACATCTACAACAGCCTGGGCGAGGAGTTCCTGGACCACAACTTCGAGGGGTACCACACATGCATCTTCGCGTACGGGCAGACGGGTTCCGGCAAGAGCTACACCATGATGGGCACGCCGGACGAGCCGGGGCTCATCCCACGGACGTGCGAGGACTTGTTTGAGCGCATCGAGCAGGCGCACATCGAGACACCGAACATCTCATACGACGTCCGGGTCTCGTACTTTGAGGTTTACAACGAGCACGTAAGAGACCTGCTGGTGCCGGTGGTGCCGGGCAAGGCGCCATACTACCTCAAGCTGCGGGAGTCGCCGACCGAGGGGCCGTACGTGAAGGACCTGACCGAGGTCCCCGTGCGGAGCATCAACGAGATCCTGCGACACATGACGGCCGGCGACGCCTCGAGGACGACGGCGAGCACAAAGATGAACGACACGAGTAGCAGGAGCCACGCGGTGTTTACCATCATGCTGAAGCAGATCCACCACGACATGGAGACGGACGAGACGACGGAGCGCAGCTCGCGGATCCGCCTCGTGGACCTGGCGGGCAGCGAGCGGGCCAAGTCGACGGAGGCGACGGGCGCGCGGCTCCGCGAGGGGGGCAACATCAACAAGAGTCTCACGACGCTGGGGCGTGTCATCGCCGCGCTCGCAGAACCAAAGGGCCGCGGCGGCGCGAAGCGGCGCGACGTGGTGCCGTACCGCGACTCGATCCTCACGTGGCTGCTCAAGGACTCGCTCGGCGGCAACAGCAAGACGGCGATGATTGCGTGCGTGGCGCCGTCGGACTACGACGAGACGCTGTCGACGCTGCGGTACGCGGACCAGGCGAAGAGGATCCGGACGAGGGCGGTGGTCAACCAGGACCAGACGACGGCCGCGGAGCGGGACGCGCAGATCGCGGCCATGTCGGAGGAGATTCGGGCGCTGCAGCTTGCGGTGTCGGACTCGAGGCGGAGGGAGAGGGAGGGGAAGGAGCAGGAGGAGAGGTTGGAGGAGTACCAGGGGCTCGTGGCGGCTATGCAGCGGAGGATGGAGGAGAAGTCGCTGGTTGCCGAGGGCAAGATCCGGAGCTTGCAGACGGAGAACGAGGCGCTGAGGCTGCATCTCAAGCTCGCGCTCGAGAGTCTGAAGAACCCGATTCCGGCGGTGGCGGTCGTGTCGCCGGATGGCGAGGGGGACAAGGAGAATGCGAGGGGCGGGGGCGAGCAGGAGAAGGAGGAGGATGACGAGGATGACGAGGAGGGGTACTCGTCCGGCACTCTCCACGGCAGCGAGGACGAGGACATGGGCGAGGACATGCACGCGCTGCTCAAGGACATTGGCATGTTCCGGCGCAAGATTGGAGACGACAGGTCGAGGTTCCTGGAGTCCGTGAAGCGGGAGGTCCCGGGGCCGAGGGTGGAGGTCTGAGCAGGCTTCATGGATTATACCATTTGTATGTTTGGGGGGCGTAATGGCGGATCGGGCATCAAGGGATGGAACCGTTCGGCAGCATGTTTATAGGTAACGATACGACCGAGAATGATGACATTATCCGTGCTTGATGGACGCTGCGGCATGGAAGGCGACAAGTGAGGGGCATGTGGGTGCTGAGTGTGTTGACCCGATGCGATTTCCGGTCACTGAAATTGTGTTTATGGATAATCTGGCGCTCTGGGTTTTATGCTCGTTCCTCAGACCGAGATATGCTGTCGGGTCAGTCGGAAGCTCGCAGCATTTTTCCGCCGAGCGACGTAATCCGCCCACCTCGACCTCGACACCCAACCACATTGTTATCTCCAAGTTTAGCAGACGACACCCGGGCTACACACCACATACACCATGGTACAGCTCTTCCTCGTGGGCGCTTGCTACCTGGATACGATCCTCAGGTATGCCTCCCCTCTCACCCTTTCTCTTTCCCCGGCCCGCCTCATCCCAGCTCCGTTTCCCCCAGCTCCCGCTCACCCACTCCTCCACCACCACCACGGCTAACATCCCCCGGCCGAAAGCGTCCCCCACTACCCGGAAGAAGACTCCAAGCTCCGCGCCACAACCCTCACCACCCGCCGCGGCGGAAACTGCCCCAACACCCTGCACGTCCTCTCCCAGCTCCTCACCGTCCCCACCCCGAACCCCGGACCCTACGTGTCCACCCACCTCATCAGTCCTCTCCCGGACCGCTCATCTCCCGCCACGGCCAAGATCAAGGCTTCCTTCACCACCAAGCGCGAGGACGTTAAGAGGGAGTGCGGGGATGCCGCGGCGGGGATCAGTTTCGGGAGGTGCATCTACCGGGAGGGCGTCGAGGAGCCGGCGAGTAGCTTTGTGATTAGGAGTGAGGAGGCGGGGAGCCGGACGATTGTGAATTACAATGGGCTGGAGGAGATGAGCCTGGATGAGTTCAAGGACGTCGTGGAGGGGGCCAATGTCGGCCAGTTGGAGTCATGGTGGCATTTCGAGGTGCGTTTACGTCTGGCCATCCCTCTACCCTCCAGGGTCTTCTCACCATGACTTCACCTACACAGGCCGGAAGCCTTCGGGCAGGCCAGTACCTGTGGTGACAGAACTGACGAGAAGCAGGGCCGTATCCCCGAGACGACCCTCCAGTGCATCCGCCATCTCCGCCAAGTCCTCCCTAAAGCAACAATCAGCGTCGAGGTCGAGAAGCCCGGCAGGGACGGCCTTGTCGAGCTAGCCAATGCCGCGGACGTGGTCTTCTACTCGCGAGGTTGGGCAGAGGTGCGTAGGCCCGATGTTTCATCCTTCCCTCTCTCTGCGTTTCACCATTGCTCCCAAAGGCTCTCACGCCATGCTCGTCTATCACTCTTGGCCTCTTCCCCACTGAGTCTCAACCACGGAGGCCTGAGAAACAAGAGGATGAAAGAGTTGATGAAAGTCCGGTAACTGACATGCGTCTCTAGCACAGAGGCCACGGCGACGCAGAAACATGCCTCAAGAAGGAGACACCACCGACCGCGTACGTCCCCCTCCCCCGTCCTTTCACAAAACAATAGCGAGACAAACATTCACTCAACTACTCCTCCGCCAATCTTTCCCTCTCATCATGGTACACGCCACGTACTAAACCTTACCCACGCTTCCCAGATCGCTAGCACTGTGCACATGGGGATCGAGTGGCGCCGCGGCGTACTCCCCGCGCGACGGTGGTCTCGTCGCGTGTCCCGTGCCGAGGCCCGACGGGCGGGACGTCGAGGTAGTGGAGTACGTTTTACCCTTTTCCCTCCTTTAACCATGATGAGGCCCACGAAACAACTTGTTTCTTTGAGCGGGAGAGACAGGGTCTGGCACGGGAGCTAAACGCAAGGATGGTGCAGACCAGCTGAGTCTTCACCCCTGACTTCGAAGCCTCTCCGTCATGGAAAGACATAAGCGATCTGCAGCATCATGAGCGCCACAGACTAACGAACTGATACAACAGCTCTATAGGCGCAGGTGATACCTTCATAGCCGGCATGCTCTACGGACTCCTCCGCTACTCCACTGACTGGGACACGCGCGCAAAGCTCAGCTTCGCCGTCGGCTTGGCGTCGTTAAAGGTGCAGAGAGAGGGCTTCGAGGGCCTGGGCTTGGATGCGCTGCGGTCGTGACGACCAGCTTCGCATAATGGGGCTTGGGAGTGCTTGTCGAGACAGCCCCGTGTCGGCAGAGTCCGCAAGGGAATGAGTCCTCGCCTCGCTCTACCGCCAGCTACGAGTCGGGGGTGTTGGCTGCCCGATGCGTCAGTGTTGGACATTCCGGCCAACTGACCGGCGGCGCCTCGCCACGCACAAGTGCGTACAGCACCATTGGCGCAACCCACTCGCGCACATGATGTTCAGCACTGCAACTGCAGGATCGAAACACGCCCCGCTGGCCTGTGCATTAGCTCAAGCCAACGTGCCCGTGCGAGAAGCAGATCGAGTCGTGTGATAATAGACGTTGACCGGTGACCGACTGAATACAACTATTACTTCTGGGCCTCGTTCATGATATTACCGAGTATGCGTGACCAAACCTCTCGACAGAGAGGGGTATGATGCCCCGAGTATGCACGCCAGGAAAAGACGCGGCAACTCGCGTCCAAATGTGCTTCTTCCTCGACCTAGAGCACGGGAGCCCGGGGGCGTGTGCCAACCCCGCTGCCCCTAATCGCACCTGCCGCTCCCCTTGACTCTGTTCCAGCCGGTATTCGCTGCTCGGAAGCGTCGTATCCAGCATGTTTCAGCGCTCGCAGACGCCACCATGGCATGCGTCGAGATCACATACAGGACTGGGGCCAAAGGAGCGGTGAACGGAGCTTGCGAGGAACGGGACGACGTGAGCAAGGCCTGTACTCCACTTTTAGTCTTCCGCAAGCACGCGCATAGAGGCAATTTGTGACGAGACATCCGCAGAAATGGCCCATCGTCATATGCGGCGAGACAGCCCCTCCAGCCGGTCTTGCGAGACGGGTAACCAGCTGGACACCCTGGACCCCCACCTAAGATGTTGTGCACTGTGCATTGCCGCTGGGACGATTGGGGGAAAGTGTGTGACGGACGAAAACGACCCCGTCGGCGTTATGGCCCTGGAGGGGGAAACCTTCTCTGGACGAGTCGAGATTGGGGGACCGGGATGGCTTCCTCGTGTGACATCACTGGGGCTGGATAAACGGAACAGGAAATCTGCACGATGTTACGTGAGCACCGGGAAGTCCTCAGATGTGCAATGCCCGGGCCTCGCTTGGAAGTTCTGCCGTCTGTCGTACCCGCTGGTGTGAGCACTCGCCTTGTAGACCGCGAAACGGGGACTGGGCCGGAGGTGTCATCAGAGATGCCCCGGCTGGCCGTGTGCGTGTGTGCTTGTATGGATGTAACGACTAGCGGACATTGCTCCCTCGCGAAAGAGAGACGGGCCATATTACCCCGGGCTAGGACTCGCTCTGATTGTGTTAATGCTGCGGCTGAAACATCTCGACCCATGCGACACCCGCGCTAGCAACCCGAGAGTGAAGACAGGAAGCGGTTTCCAGCGTCCGCGTGAAGAAGTCGTTGCGGCGGGACGGTGCGGCGCCTCCACATCGGACACGCGGGCGGGTTTACCCAGCATATGTATGGTTGCCGGGGGCGCGTCTTTCGATCCGCGGGTAGCTGCGACTCGAGGTCTGGTCTGGTCTGGCCTTCGCATGGGGTCGCGGCTCAGGCCGTCCGTCGCCCAGCCGCAATCCCATCCGAGACGGGGCGCCGTCGATGGTGGTGGTGTGCCGAGGGAGGCATTTGGTTGCGAGCAATCTCTCCCACACCCTGCTCAGGCATCACCAGTCCCGGTGAACGTGTGACCTCGCCCGGAAATGGCAACTCACATACACAAGCTCCCCTCCCCTCCCCTTTGCTGGGAATTCCGCCACGTAACAGAGACAAGGAATGCAACCTATGAGTCAGGCTCGTCGGGGATGGAACGGGGAACACACTGTTGCACCAGCCGCATGGAGCCTTCTCCTGGCGTCCGACCGAGGTACAGGGCGCTCCGAAGCCACTCAGCCAAGCAACTCAGTATTGGACGGCGGGAAATCGAACGTTAAATCCCTCGAGGCCTCTCCGACCTCAGGAGAGAGCGGTGGCCAGACCCCTCCCTGCCTGTAACGCGTAACGCACAGGGCGCCGGCGCCGGCGCATGCAAGTAATCCTGGAATGGGGAAAACGGCCTCTGGCGTGCGTCGTATCCGCGGCCGGGGGGGGGGGGGGGTGACGCAGGTGCAGGGAAGGTGCAGTGCGGGACACGCCCCGAACAGGGCTTTCCTGATTTGCCACCCTCCCCCTCGCCTTGATGAAGGAAGGGGCGACCTATGCTTCGAGACCGCGGGTGCCTGACTTGGAAGTGGGAACGCCGAAGACCGGGCTTGAAGGGGGTCTTGAGACTTGATTCCAGCTGTTGCCCCGTGTCTCCCGACGTCCATGATGATGCCCGCTCCAGTTGTCTCGCAACGGACAAGGCCGATTAAATTGAACTCCACGGAGATCCCACGGAGATCCTACAGTCGAGCAGCATGATCAGACTGAGCCGACACCGCTCCTTGCGGGCCTTTAGCCCGACCCCGATGCAATGGAACGCCACCTCCACCTGGTCTTGGATGAGGCAGCGACGGTGGTGGTCGAGCCCCGACTACAACCATTCGACACAATGTTAGTTTTGTCTCCCCTTACTGGAAGGTGCTCTGTCGTGTGTGGACGTGTTACCTCACAGGCTTGTCCCTCGTCGCACGGCGTTCGGCCCACGCTGCAGCTCAAACTGGTTTCGTCGACCATGGCCGAACCGCCGTCTCACAAGCCTAGGGAGAGGCTCCAGCAAGGGTGGTGCGATGTGTGGGCGGGGGGAGGGTCTCGCCACCCGCCCAGCCTGTCCCCCGTCTCCCCACCACTTTGAGCGCATGGCAGTGTCGTCACCAGCGTGTCGCGAGGGATGATCCAAGCCGGTCCGAGAAAACCAGTGGGTGTTTCGGCGCATCTCAGCCTGCAACGTCATCAGCGCTCGGAAATGCCGCCCGTGTGTTATGCACTTGCATAGAAAGGGGTGCGGATCGTTGGGAAATGCGGAGCGACGACCGCGGCGACAAATCAGCTTCCCACGCCGAGAGTTCAAAGCGCCGGAGCTAAAGCCGCTGGGTCGAACATCATCACCACCACCACGCTCAGAATTTTGACGCCGTTTCCAGAGTGGAGCCTCAAGTTGGGGTGCTCGCCCGCCGCGCCCCCGCCTACCGTGAAGCGGGGTTCGCCCTCATGTACCGGGTAGGTAACCATCCCAGCCGCCCCCTGACTCTGGGAAGCCGAAAGGCAATTTTCCTCGGCGGTGGGGTAACTTGTGGTGACGGGACTCGCGGCCCCGCTTCTCGTTCATCTGGCAGCAATGAATGTCGGTGCCTAGTAGCGGCCGGGTATTCCCTGTACTAGGTAGTGTCCGCACGAGCGATGGCCGAGCGGCGCCCTATGGATTGGAACGGGCAGGTGTTCCACCGCATCGCACCCTATTTTGTGAGGTACCGGGCTCTCGCTTGCAGACCTCGAAATTACAGACACGCCCGGTCCCGCGGTTTACTAGGCATGTCAGCTCCTTCCCTTCAGGCGGTTCGGCCAGATGCTCCGCCCCTGGAGTGTCTCCATAACAGCAGTTGGCCCATGCATGTCTAAAATTCCTGTCCAAGACGTGTCTCGGAGACAGGGATATTCAGTCCAAAACGGCTATATTGCGGGACGACGACATGGGGGCCCTCTGCTCTCCCAATGACCTGAAACGCAACTACCGCCCGTAGCCAGCCAAGCCAGAAGGATGGCACAAATGCCTCAATGAGACCTCTGCGCGGGGGTGAGCCCGAACTAAGTCAAGTTTCCGAGACGAGACGACGTCTTCGGTCAGCGCGGCCCCGGAGGTCTGAGATGTCCAGGGGAATGAATGGCCCCCATGTCGATTCCCGCTCCCAGTCTAGGGCGGTGGGGGCCCTCGCTTACGGGGTACGAAGAGGGGGGGCCCTCGGGATGGTCGGACGGTGGCGAGCAGTGGGAACCATGTAATAGTTTGCAACAGTCGAATGCACGGTCAGATGTGGCATTCGGCTTGGGCCAGGGGCTGTGTTGGAACGAAAAGACAATGGTCGGAAGTTGGGCTGCGGAGTACGAACAGAGGATAGTGTGCCGCTTGTTGTGGTTCCATGTCCGGAAGGTGGCTATTCATATCTCGCAGGGGGGGGGGGAAGCGCCGGAAAATCCACGCCGTGTCGGCCATCATAAGCATTCACAGCACACGCTAGGGACGGGGGCCACTGGTCCGGGCATCCCAGGGAGCGAGGCACGAGCATTAGGCGATCCACGCGGCCTCGAACCCCGACGATCAGAGAGTAAGCGCCGGCAGATCAGCTCCGGACTGGTTAAGTGTCGTTCACCGCCAAAAAAAAATCAAAGCCGAAGACGGTGTACATAGTCGTGCCGAGTGACGGGCCTCGAAGCAAGTCTTGTCCTCGGCACCGCGCCGGGATTTTCGCACACATGTGGGCTCGACGTCAGCCCGTCGGGAAGTGGAGAAAGCCAAGGGTAGGGTGCTCGCCAAGATGAAAGGAGGGGCGTGTGTAAAGGGGATGGATGTTGGCAGATGGAGCGATGAACGTGGGGCAAGCCGAAGGAACAATTTCAGATTCCACTGGCGCCAAGAAAACATTTTCCCTACACACCCCCGGCAGGCTCTCGACACGCCCGGTCGCCCCACCAGAGTAGCTCGCTCCCATCTCACCTTCTTTGACGTACCACCGATCAACCCGCGCTAATACGACATGGATCCACTGCCACCATGCCCGGAGGACTCAGTCACGGAATCTCCACCCCTTCCTCCTACCCTCCCCCCCTCGTCCCCAGCCCCCGAAATCCCGCTCAGCCACTCACGGCCAAGAACCATTTTCCAGAAACGGCATCGCGGAAAAAAAGAAGGAAGAAAAAAAGAAAGGCACAGACCAAAGCCCCACTCTCCCCACGCCCCACTCACCACATGTTTTTTTCTCCCTCATCCCTCCTTTTCCCTCTCTCCCCCGTCCTTCCCCGAACCAAAGAGAAAGAGGGGTGGAGAAGCAGGGGGTGAGCAAACACCTCGTGAGGCTCTGAGGCTCTGTTTTCGTCACAACCCCCCCGGTCTCCCCACCCAGAGAGAGAGAAAAACGCCTAATCGCACGCCCCACCCACTCCGTCGTCGCCCGTTGCCCGTTTTGAATCTCGAGCTATCGATCAGATCCATGCCTTTGATCCAAACCGGGAGGAAGGGACCACTTCATGCTTTGCGGTGAGCCTCGTAAGTTCCGGCAGAACACGCCGAAAGAAGATAGTATTTGCAGGAGAGGCTCCATGTGGATCTTATTCATTTTTTCCTTCTCCATTCTCGTGCTTCCCCACCTGTTAGGGGAGAAGAAAAATCTCTCCTTTTCACTCCGGAGGTTGTACTGTGAGGTTCCGGGGGGGGGGGGGGGGGAAGTTCGCTATTACGAGGTACCAAGAACGTTGAGAGTGCTTGGCTGGCGGAAACAGAGCGGCTAACTTTCCGGGAGTCTTCGACACCGCCTTCCGCTTCCCCTCGAGTTTTGCCTCCCCCGCCAACTGGCGCCCGTCCGAATCATGTGCTTCCGGTATGGATACCAAGCAACTTACCCCCCGGCGGCGCATCACACATCCAGCGAGCATCACCCAATCAACGAGCGCCGCCGGGCTCCCCTTGTGTCACCCGCCGATCTCTGGCTGCGCTCTGGTCTTCTTACTGTGACTTGGTGGATGTCTCGTGTCTGTATTCGTTGCTCCACCGCATGCGGCCGCCTCCCCTTCCGTTATGAAGTGTCAGAGTTGACGACATGGAGGTCATATTACCGCATGTAAGTGCGCCGCCCCCGTCGTAACTCTCCAGCATCACGCCCCCCATCACGGTATGTAGACTAGCGTAACATCACAAGTATTGCGAGATACTTTCTCACTGCATATGGCAAAGCATGTCTGAGTCGCCGCAAATAAGGGCCCCCCACTTGATTATCTATTCTAGGATATTTCCTTGTTAAGCTCCCTTGTCCAAAGGAGCCCCAAAAACTCCTGGCCTTTGCTCCCTTGCTGATGATGATACCTTTAAAAGCAAAAAACACCTGATCCAGCCCGCTAAGATCCCAAATCTAAAAAGTGTATCCCGTAGTGTGCAATAGTACATGAGTCCGTCGTATCGTAATGTCGTGAGCGCATATGCGCCGCCGTAACAATGCCGCATGTGTATCAGGATCAGGCGTCGTCGCTGTCCTTCTGCTTCTTCTCCTTCTCCTCGTCGTCATTCTCCTCATCCTCATCCTCATCCTCGTCATCACTCTCAGGCGGCTGCCACGTCTCCTCAAGCTTCAGACCCTTCCCAACAGACTCCGGCATCTTAGGCGCGCCGCCCCCAAGAAGCGAGGATAGCGTAGAGCGGTAGTTGTTGAGACCCGGGTCGGCTGCGTACTTGTCCGGGCTGTCGTATAGCCCCATGCCCACCAGGATCTCGCCGTCATCCTCCGGCTCAGGGAGCGACTCGTAGGACGTCGACTCCTCCGACTGCACGGCGGGCTTCACCTGCATCTGCGGGAGATTCTCCGGCGTGGGCGGGAACGTGCCGTCGAGGCTGTGCTCAGGGAAGGATCCCCACTCAGAGCCGTGGGTGCCAGCGCTAGGCATCGTGGTGGCAGGGTTGGCGGCGGCAAAGAGAGGGGGGAAAGATTCGGCGTAGTCCAGGTTGCTCTCCACGGCAGGGGATATACTGCAGCTGTCCACGGGCGGCGACACGTAGCTCGGAACCTGCTGTGGCATGCTCCATTCCTGGCTGTCGACGGGGAAGCCCGGCTGAGAGTGGAAGTCGTTGGATGGGAGAGATAGGGGAGAGAAGGTGACGGGCGAGGTCTGGCACGAGTGAGACGCCATGGGCGACATGTGCTGGTAGTTGGGGATGAGATGGTGGTCATTCCACCGCGCTTGCGCGGGAAGGTAATACGAATCCGTCATCGCGGGTTGTTGATATGATTGTTGTTGTAGTGGCTGCCCGTAAGCCTGCTGTTGGAAGTGTGATGAAGCGGGATGCCAGCTCATGGGGCGCTGGCTCCTCTTGGTCGGCTCAGGAGAGATGCCGGTCGAGGGGATAGGCATGGCATACTGGCCCATGACATGCTGTGGCCTCTTCCTGTCGTCGTTGACGAGAGTCCTCCTCCGGGGGTGTAGTATCGATGACCTAGGGCTGCTGCTCGTACTCCCAGGCTTGGTGATACGCATGGGGTTGCCGGACAGGGTCGAGCTCCGAGTTGGCCTCCTGACAGCGTGCGAAGCTGCTATATGCCTCGACCACTCGTCGAACGCGGCATCGGAAGATGGGTACTGAGGAAAGGCTGCTGGGTGCGGCGGATATGCCATAGTTGCGGACATCATCTTGAGGGGAGAGATGATGGGCGGGTAGAAGGGAGGTCGAGTAGCGTCAAAGCTGTGGTGGTGAACGGAGTTGCTCGTGTGTGTTGGACGCTATTATATATGATGTGTGGAAGAATGTAGAGATGGGAGACATCCTTGGACGGAAAGGGTCCTGAAGTTATATCACGGGAAATCACGAGTTAGCGGCCGGGCGCGAGAGCCGCCCCAGATATGAGGTGGGATGGTGTGGGATCGAAGGCAATGCAAGGCGTCTGACGCTAAATGATGGCGTCCCTTGACAGGGGGGAGCCAAGAGCGGAGCATCCAAGGAGCCCACTGGGTCCGTTTTCCCAGGATAGACTCGGTTGACATGGACAAGGGACGGCAGAGAAGGAACAACGAACGAGACATGTCGCGTGGATATCAACCCGCACTAATACGGAGTAGTTGCCTGGGCGCTGGGTCCGAAGGGTACCCCGGAGTGGAGCGCGGGCTATGCTATGTTTGAGCCGGGGAGACGCAAAGTGAACTAAATAATTGACATACACAAGTACAGTTTGGGATGCGTGTAAGTGGTGGCATGTGCGAAGGAGGAGCCAGAGTTGATCCGCATGTGGTAAGTGGGAGGGTACAGGTGGAAGGGAAGGAGCCAGGGGAGAGGGCCCCCTCCGTGCGTACCAGTGGCTGTGTGATTGCGCCGCGGTGTACATGCCATCGCTTACGGGTCGCGGCCCACGGCTCCACAAGGCAAGGTACACGCGATCGGGACTTGTACTCCTGCGTGATATCCAGTGGCCCCCGAGTTTCATTGATTGCCTGGTGGCTTGGAAAACATTACCGTTCCTCTTTGAATTCGAGACAAGGGAGGTGCAAAGTGAGGGATGTGCAAGGGCCCAGTGGATGGAGGGGTGGCGCCGAGCGGGCGAAGGGGGAGGGGGGGTGTGCGACCGATGTACCGTACAGGGTAAGTTGTGAAGGTAAGTGCTGAGTGCTGGTGCGAGAGTAAACGGCGCTGAGAAAAATGGCTGGGCTTAGTGGCCCATGGTAACTGCGTCATCCAGCCGTGCAGGGGTGGCCGGAAAAAGGGGGTGGGTGGGCTGGCGACAGCAGCAGGGATCATATTTTAACCTCGAGGCGGCGAATTCCACTCATGGGCCATGGAATGGGTCGAAGCGTCAGTCAGGGAGTGAGACTTTCGAGGGTGGCCCTCCTGCCCTACCGCCGAAAAGGCAACGCTCCCTTCCAAGGTAGTGATACTACGTGAATGGGCAGCCTGGCCGCGAAAGGTGCGAGTCGTGGGGTGGTCATGCTCGCAAAGCGTGTACTGGTACTTCAATATCTGGAACGCCGACCAGTCCCCTGCTCCTGCCAGCATTTAGCGTTCAGGGTTACATTATGATTTGCGGGCTTTCCAGTTTACCCCCCATCCCACCCTCCCCCTGCCTCCTCCCCACCCCGGCGCCAAGTCCCCTTCTTTTCCAGACCTGAGATCCTTCGCATGGCCCACCGCTTCACGCCAAAAGGAAGGAACCGTGGAAATGATGCATGCGCCGAATCAGGGCGCCTCCAACTATCCACCATCCGGATGCAGCCCAAACAGGAACCACGGGGGGCGGGGGGCTCGGGCCTTTGAGGGACTTGGGATTGGGTCGTTATTCCGTTCCCCCCCTACTTACACAGTCAGCCGACGCAAAACATGTGTGCGGATCAGATGCCGTGGGCTTATCCTCGAGGTGGATTTCCATGCCTTTGGACGGAACGTCCTTCTCATGGGTCCGAGGCCCCTCAGCCTGTGTTTCGCTGCCCCATTCGCCGGAGTGGCCTCATGGCCCCTCTCTCCGAGCTAGGACCTGATATTGAATTTAGCGGGCCTGTACCAGGCGCCACCACCGTGAATGTGATGTGATGGGGCTATCATCTGGACACCGACAGGGCCTACGCGGTAAGGTGCGCCTGGAACCGGGGGGCAGCACCGGCGTGGAGCAACCCAAACAAGGCGGCGACGATCCCGTCGGCCGGCTGGCGTGAAACTCTGGGTCTGGTCCTTACACGCTTACACGCGGAGAGATATAGCGAGTCATCCGCCGCCCGAGATTAGGGCGAAGCGTCGGAGAATCCGACCCGTCCCATCTCCCGTCTGACAACGGCGACGGGAAACAGCCTCTATACGCCCTCCCGTAGTCCGTCGCACCTCGAAGCGAACCTAGCCCCCTTACTCCGTATACGGGGCAAGTGACGGGCGACAAACATCTCGGCCTCGCGGCCCATTCGCAAGCGGGCTTCGATCTGGGCCCGGTGCCCGGTCGGCCAGCTGAGAGCAGATCCGCCTGGAAATAATCCGCCGCACCCGTGACCTTCGTACCTCGCACCAAGGAGAGAGACAAACTCGGGCCAAAGCGTCCTTGGCCCACGCCCCTGCCCACCCGCCCCTTGATCGGATCTCTTGATCTGTACTCGGTAGAGTACTTCGTACATACGCCGTGGACTGTTCCGCACATGGGAAGTCTGTGCTTCGGAGGAACGAGGCGTCGGGGTCTCGTCTCGTCACCGCCTCAGCGTCCGCCCGTGCTGCGGCCTATCTCAGCTCGCCTCTTCTCCTTCCAGGCTCCATGCCGATCTTGCAACTTTGCTTTGCCAACTTGGCATACCGATATGGTTCATCCGCCGGTCCTTCCGTCGAGGCCAAGAATGGTACGTATCGAGTACTTGTGTCCGCGGGTTATCCACAGTGATGCGCCAAACCACAGCTTCGGGCATCGGTTGCATGAGCTTTGGAGACACAAACTGGGGTTGGGGTTGGATGTGGCCGCCCCGGGTGTACCTAGTAAAGGAAGGAGGGGCTACCCCGAGAATATCATCGGGAGCGAGAGAGCGACGAGACAGACCACACGAGTCGAGCACATGAAGGGGCAATCACCAAAGAGTTGCCAGCCTGGGACAGGACTCCTCGCTCAGGCTCCCCGCGCAGAAAGGTATCCTGTGTGCCAAGCCAGCCGACAAGGGTTTCCGAAGGACATGGGATACGGGGAACATGGATGAGGCGGCTTAACACGCGAATTGTCGAACGCTAAAGCGCCGCTAAGAGATGGGGAAGGAATCTGCAAGTTGTTCTGCTTTAGCGGTGACGCGTATTCCAGGGGCAGCCACCGCGCACCACCATGACCCGGGGCCCCCGTAATCGATGTGCTCACACCCCTTCCCTTACTTGCCCACCCCATCCCCCTCAGCCCCACCCTGCGCCCGCCCTGCAGTCGAAACGGAAATCTGCTTCCAGGACGCCACGCTGCACTTGGCTTGGCGGGCTGCAGCCCGTGGGTCTCGAGGGACGGAGACTAGCCGGATATGGTGTCGCTCCATCGCTTCCTCATCCCTTCTCCTGGGTCCATCTGCGACGAATCAAATGCTGCGCATCTCAAATGGACGTGGGGACGTGAGGAGTCGTCGGACGTGATCTCGGATGGTCCAGACCCAGGCGCCACAAGCCGCTCATGCCCCGCATTCAATAGCGAGCACCGCATGCATCCGTCAGCACCCGACGACCCAGACCCCTGTGGTAGGATGTACCCAGATGGGTTTGAGCACTTTGACATACATGCTCAGGTAGGTTATTCTGTCGGAGCCCAGATAGCAAGTAACTCAGATTGTTGTCCGAGTACGCTGTATCGTTGGGAGCACTTGTACGGGCTATAGGGGCGTTGTATCGGCCTCAGCTTCGTCTCTGATGATCCATGGGACACGACACGCACGGCACTTGATCAGCTTAGGTGGCGTCTTACCAGCCAAACCGCGGTATCTCCGGACGACGGACGGCGCGGTGCCATGCAGCCCACCGGCCTGTGACGCTGAACATTAGCAGGCTGGGCTTGCCGGGGCTAGGAAGTCGGTGTGCAATAACTGGCGCAGCGGGACCGCACAGTGCAGATCTGATGTGCAGCGGGAGGATGGCCCATGCTTTGGGACAGGTGCATCAGTGCCGCGAGCAGAAGGCGGGCCCTGCGGAGCACATTCTTGATTGCCAGCTCAAAACCAGGAAGGCGCCACTGAGCCGGAGTTACCTCGTGCTTAGACGAGGTACCTATGAGAGATTACGGAGGGGCGCTTGAATGCGAACGGCGGACAGTACCAACAACCCCACAGGCTCTACCATTTATGGGGGAGTTCCAAGAACACTTACTTCTACAATCAGTCATGCTCAACCCAATAAGCATAGATGCTGAAAGTTGGGCATTCATATATTGCGGCCTGCTAGTAAAAGATCCATAATCGATGAGGCCAATAAAAAAAGTGCGTAATTACATGCTGCGACTATTTCATAAAGGAGCATGACAAAATTAGTTACGGAGCACCCAAGACAGCAAGGCACTACCGTAACAACCGGAATAGCCATGGTTGGGTGGCAGTGAAACGGTCAGCGCCGTTGCTCGTTCCGGTTAATGACGATGCAGAGGGAACCATGACTAGCGGGTCTCTGCCGTAATATCGAGGTAATACAAGAACGAGGGTCAACGCACACGGAGCGGCGGGGCCGGGCGTTTCCAGCTCACTCCGTTCCCACCCCGTGCCAATCTCGCCAGCACACTCGACAGGCTGTCGATCCAGCACGGTTGGCAAGAGCCACCTGTGGAAAAGTGGGACCAGGTTGTTGCGACAGTGGGACGCGCTGGAGAGAAGGGAGGGACGACCGCGCCGCCAGTGGCAGGCGCAACCCGGCCATCACACCCTGCAGGGCGTAACACTTGTTCACCGTGGCATCCCACATTCCCGATACTCCCGGAATGAGGAACTCCAATCAATTGCTCTGCCAGGTGGGCGTTGGCCACATCACCCTGACCCCCAGCCTGCTTTCCCGCACTTTTTTACGAAGCATCATGTATGAGTGATGCCTGCTTGATAGCGCTCGCCGAAGAGATCAATCACACTCTCCTTCCCCAGGACGCACCCGAAAGAGCCGAAGGACCGCCGGTGCGCTGGCGATTTCCGCTCCCGAGCCATTGCCGCCCAACCGGCTCAGGCTTCCCGTTCTAGCACCCCCAAGCGAGCGCCGAGCACACCTGCGAGAGCCGCCGAGAAGGGGATCGGCTCGAATCTGGAGGCTGAGCCAATACTCGAACCGGACTAGCCCGGGGGCGGTCCTGTTGGCGGCCATTGGCCGACTGGGCCCATCACCGCAGACTTGGGTCGCGCGGGTCCTATTTTCGAACTTGGCCTCCGGCGGGCCCGTCCGAGGAGGGAGAAGTGTGGGCGGATCTGGGCAGTCCACCGGCGTGGGATTCGTCCTTCCCCGACAAAGGTATTGCGCGGCGATCAGAACATCGTCACGGCCCCCCATCTCGGGGAACGTGCCGTTTCGGGCGAGGCTAGGGGGATCTTGCCTCGCTTGGACGGGCTCACTTGATTCATACCTGCAGAGGGCGACCTAATCATCTCGACATCACGTCCCGTCGCTCCGTTCTCCTTTCTCCTATTGTTGACCCCTGCGGCCCACCAAGTGAGTGGTTTACTCCGAAAACTCGTATCGGCATCCAGGTCTCCCCAGATGAATGGGGAGGGGCCGGCAAATCGGATTCCGACAAGCCACGCCTTGGCGGCCCGCTTCTGTGGACCCCGGCACACGTTCTCTGGAGACTGTGGTTGACCTTCGCCTTCCCTCATCTCCCCAACGCCAGGCCTGACAAGGCCGGCGCAAGGTCGTCCGGACGGGGTAATATACAAGTACGACGCAGGAATCGGGATCGTCACTGAGCACGGATTGAGCTAGTGCATGTTGACAACGCCCGGCCGTCACACTCTTTGAAGCCGAGTAACGAACTGTATGCGCAGTCTCGGTGGCTCGAAATCAGAGAATTCTCCAGGTCGCAGGCGTCTTGCCGGCGGCTCGTTAACACGAAGTCTTCCGCAAAGGTCGCATGGCCCACATCCATCGACAATACCGTTCCCCAGCATGGGGAAACCGCCATGAGTACACGCCCCGGAAGCCAGGGCGGGCCACCCTCTCCAAACAGCAGGTACTTCTTGTGAGCTGGTGTCTCACGGCAGCCAGGCAGTGCACCCCCACTATCGATGTCACTCACACTCCTCACAGGTCAAGGGCCTCTGCGTTTCAACCGAGCAGTCATCCTCGACCCTTGCCCCTTTCTAATCAGACCCCACCCTTCTCATTGACCCCGACCCCCTTGCATGGGGCACACCTTTTAAAGCCCATCTATCTCGGCCTAGCACTCGGTTCTTAGCGTGTCCCACCGCGCAGGGTCGGCGGCGCTCACCCCCACTAGCATTGACCCTCCCGCACCCTGACCTTGCTGATGTTCATCCCGGTTTCACTACCGAGTTCGACGATTCACCAGATATTACGCCGAGCAGACGAGTGGGCTGGATCCTCGCGGCCTGCATTGTTCCATCGCCGCCGGAGCACGGAGGCCGCTCGTCCCGTCGGGTGATGCGTTCTGGATGATCCGAATCTTCCGGTGCGGGCTCAAGGAGGTGCATGAGACGGCCATTCAACAGCCTCCTGTTGACAAAACCCGGCCCCGCACCTGCGGGGCGGGCGAGAATTCGCTCGTAAAGGGTTAACGCAGGAGAAGAGCTACACCGGACGAGTCTTGTCGAAAGTAGGGGATTCTCAGAGGGTGTGGGCGACGTGGACCGCCGACGGCGACAGCGCCCTGCCTCGCCCCCGCTTGCCGACATAGCCTGTCCGCAGCATGCGGGCTGCCCTTGGGCCTGGAAACCGGTGTCCCAGCGGCCGGCGCCCCAAAATCGTCAGATTTCATGAGCGGAGCAAGGCATCTTGCATACATTCTCAGTTTCCGACTAACACCCCCTTGCTGCAGGGTCCGCAGGCGACCCGAGGGAGCGTTGTTTCGCGCGGATCTGGGCGTCGAATGGGCTCGAGTGTGACGATCCCAGATTTACCTCGCAAACTCTTGGGACTCCATCTCTTTTCTTTGTGCCGCTCCCGGGCCCTCGCGAGTTTGGTGTTTTGGCTCCATGCCTTTTACTGGGATGGTATGAAAGTGACACTCGCTTGGAAGCAAGGAAACGGCTCCGTCGACTGCGTGTGAGCTCCGGGCACTCGTACTGCAACCACCAAATTTTACGAGGAGCTGAGCGTCGCATGATGCACGGAAGCACTCTTTGATCCACGAGGTATCTCGGGCGTTTGGGCCTTCCTCTTAAACGATCCGAAGGCTGGTCGCGCCGCATGCGTACTTTGTCCTGTAAGGCTCGGGGCCTCATCAAGCGTGCGTTCGAGTCCGCGTGGTGGGGGCGGTCAGCATTGGGGACGCGAGGCGCCCGCGCCGGGATTCCAAGGGAGCAGGCTTGCGTTCGAGACTGTTCAACCTCCATTGAGGCGTTAACCAACGCAAGAACATGATGAGACGGTCCCCATGCTACAGTCACCGTTCCATTGAAGTTCTCGCATTCTTAGCCGGTGCCTAAGGGCTTCGGAAGGATGGATGAACGCGGCTTAGCTAGGTATCATGACGCCCTCCCCATCATTTCCCTCAAGGCCTTTGTATGTGACTTCCGAGGCATGTGAGCCATGTGCCTTCCCAAATACTTTGGAGGTACACCGAATGGTCCAAGGGCTCAAACGAAGCCCTGGACGGTTTCCGGTAAGTCAGATACCGCGCCAGCACGCAATGGGATTATCGGTCAGTTGCGTGTACCCCTCAGAACCCTTTACTCTGTACTCGTGCACACGGAAAGCGTCTCGGTTTCCCGCCTGCTAAGAGCACGTTGACGAATACTCCCGGTCTTAGATTCATATATCCCAGATATATGATATGCGACAATATACACCGGCTCTGGAGTATGTGTACTCTAGCTCATATAGTGCCCCAACAGGCACCGGGCACAGGCTTGGTCTTTCCGAATGGACCTCCGCGATTGGACTCTTGCCTTGGGCTGCCTCTTCTGGCGCTGGGCAGACGGGAGGAAGCCTACCTTTCCTGCGGAGCACAAATGTGACGGGGTTAAGGGAAGCGCGTTGGCGTCCCTCGTCGTCGTCGTCCCGCCCCAGTGCTGTACCTGTGTGCCTTTCTTCTTCAGTCTCGAACGGCATGCCCGAGACCGGTCGGTGAGGATGGTCTGCTCTGAAGTAATTAATCCCTTGTGTCGCCGTTGGAGGTGGGGCCGTGCTCAGGGCGTGTTGACTCTGCGACGGCTACGATGTGTGTAGTCGCTGGGTGACGGGTCTTCCGTGGCATCGGGAAATGGGGCCAGCTTCCTTTCGCTGCGTAAACTTGGAATTTTAGCGGAATGTCACCGCCTCGATGGATCGAACGCACCATGAAGACCGCCGGTTTTACCTTCCGCGGGGCTCAAGAGCTGTCGTCCTTTCCAGCGACGAGAAGACTAATGTGACTTACGTAATCAGTGCGACCGTTAGATTCTTGCAACTTGCGAGGAGGAAGGTTCGTGACGACGCAAAGACGACACCAGTACTGATAAACACTCGAACCTCGGGCCTCCGCAAGCCCCGTCTTATTCCCAGAGGTCTGCGCCCAAGAATCCCGACGGGAAGCGCTCCGACGACGCCCGGGAGAGCGGAGAATGGTGCAGTTCATCTTCACGCCGTGGCGCGACCGCCGCGAGCTCCTCGCTGCCCGCGACCACTTCTACCCCGAGAAGGCCCAGGCCCAGGGTGAGCGGGATCTCGGGAAGCGGAAGGAGCGGCAACACGGTGCCGTGGCGAGGGTGTCGATGTGGATGCAGAGGGGAGGATGCCCGCATCTGGTGGAGTCGACGGCGCTGTTGACGGCGGCGGTGCTGTGTGATGAGGAGGGGGCGGGGGCGTCGGGGTATGCGGTGAGGGCGGCCTACTCGACGGCTTTTAGTCGGTATGGTAACAGTCCTCCCCTGTTTTGCTGGTAAGAGTTGGTCTGGTTGGGTGGGTGCGGGACAGCGTGGTTGCGAGTCTGCGTGCGGCGGTTGCGGCGACGCATCGTAGACTGCGTACTGCACGGTGGCCCACGGTTCTAGTTCTGCCTTGCTACGTAGAGCATCTCGTAGAGCCTGACCAGCCCCCTCGTACTCCAGCCCATACACGGCGACCAGCTCCGCGGATCGCGGGGGACACAGACCACACATGGCACGCACGCCCGCTAACCTACGAAACGCCATCTAGCTTCGTCACCGGCCTCCTAGACATGCAGCAAGACAAGCAGCGCAAGATGAGCATGTTCTCCGTCGCAAAGACCATCGGGCTCCCCGCGACCTTCGTCGAGCTACGCCACCAAGCGACGCACGAGCAGCTCCCCTCCCTCGCGAGGCTACGCTCCGCGGCCGGCAAGGCGCTCGAGTGGATCTGGGACTACTACTGGCAGCACCTCGAGGCGGAGGGGCTGCCCGAGGAGACACGGAGCGATCCGTGCCGCGACGCCGTGGTTGCGCATCTCGAGGGGAAGGGGGGAGAGGAGGGCGTACGGGCGCTGCTGAGGAGGTGGGGGGAGACGAGGGTCCTCAGGGCGGCGATCGAGATCTCGGAAACGACGAAGAAGATCCCCGTGCTGCTGGGATCGATGCAGCTTTCACGGGAGCTGATGCAGGCCGGCGGGGAACGGGCCAAGGGTGGTGGTCCGCCGGATGCGGTCAAGAGCGTGGAGGGCGCGAGGGAGGAGTATGAGAGGGTAAGGGGGGAACTGGCGGCGAGGGAGGCCGCGTCCTCATCGGGAGACGCCGAGGCCGACGCGGCGCCCGCCGAGACGGCCGACGAGGATGATATCGGGTGGTCATCCTACGAGCAGTGGGAGCCGAAGCCCATAGGCGTCGTGTAGTTGGCCCGTCCCGACTTCACGGCCCGTAGGCTCCCTTTACATTCTTGTCTCCCGCCTCTCTAGATACCCCATAAAGTCCATGTAGAGCATAGAAATGACCCAACCGCCCAGGGCCGTCTAAAGCCGATCTTGCCAGCTGCTATGGAGGCAGCCGTCTTGGCTCTTAGTCAGCACTCGCGCTTCTATTGGGCGCTCGCTCTGCCGGGAGGACGGTTACGACTATGACGGCATCGCGGACTTCATGACGCCCCCGCGATAACCAAACCCACCTCACCCATCTCATCGCACAAGGAAGTCCAATGCTCGCCACGCCACTGGCCTCGTCTCTCCTTCGCTCCACATCTCTGAGGCTCTCGCAGCGGCTCCGCGTTAACCAGTGTAGGAGGGTGAGTTTTGAACGCAGCGACGGAGCTCGCCCACTCATGCGATTGCAATTTGTAAGCCGAGGTTGGAGGCTAACTGCGGGGGTTAGTTCATACCGTCGACGACGCGCAACATGCAGATCAAGAGCATTCCCATGTGTGAGTTCTTGTTCTTGAAGGCCTCCTGGGAGCGGTGAGTGGGTGGGTGTCAAAAGAGCACTGGGGGTTCTGACGGGGGATGAATAGGGACGGGTACGGGGAACAACTATGCGTATATAGTTGTGGATGAGAACACGCGGGAGGCGGCCATCATTGACCCCGCGAACCCGCCCGAGTTAGTATCCCAGGGGCTATTTTGAGCTTCCCTCAGGTGTACATGAGGTTCCGGAGGCGCTGACGGCGGCAGGGTCCTGCCGGTCCTGAAGGACGCCATCAAGAACGATAAGCTTAACCTCGTCTCCATCATCAACACTCACCAGTACATGTCCCCGAGCTACGGACTGATATCTTCTGATACTAACGACACCCAGCCACCACGACCATGCCGGCGGCAACATCGAAGTCGTACGTCACTCACGTTTCGCGCCTCGTCTCCCTCCCAACTAACGCCCCTCCAGCGCGACGCCTTCGACCCCAAGCCCCCCATCTGGGCCGGCAAGGACTCCGAGGGCGTGACCTTTACCCCCTCCCACGGCGAGAAGCTCAAGATCGGCGGGATCCAGGTTACGAGCCTGCACACGCCGTGTCACACGCAGGACAGCATCTGCTGGTTCATGGAGCACGACGGGCACAGGGCTGTCTTTACGGGCGACACGCTATTCAACAGCGGTGAGTTGTGACTGCGGGATATTGGCTGCTAGCTTGACGGGTGTTTTTTTTTTTTTCTTTTTTTTGGGGGGGAAAGGCGTGCTGACGATGTGTAGGGTGCGGCCGCTTCTTCGAGGGGACGGCGGAGCAGATGCACCAGGCGCTCAACGGCATCCTCGCCAAGCTGCCCGACGACACGGTCGTCTACGTGAGTAGCCCTACTCCCCAATTGCGTCTGCACCGAATCACCTGCAGGCAAAGGAAGGGACTGATCCCAGCCCGCAGTCCGGCCACGAGTACACGAAGGCCAACGTCGCCTTCGCCCTCTCCGTCACGCAGAACGAGGCCACCCGGAAGCTGGGGGCCTTCATGGAGGCGCACAAGGAGTCGCAGGGGCACTTTACGATTGGGGACGAGAAGGTGGGCTCCCCCCCTTTTCCCTTTTTTTTTTTTTTTTTTGTCTTTTTGCTTGCCCCCGTTATCCAAGAGGCTTGCTAATGGCGGTTGGGAGTAGAAACATAATGTGTTTATGATGCTGGATGTAAGTGTACCCTAGAGAGGAACGTCTGGCTGGCAGGTTACTGACAATGGTAGGACCCGGATGTGTACAAGGCGACGGGTAAGACGGATCCGGTGGAGGTCATGGCGGAGCTTCGCAAGATGAAGAACGGATTCAAGTTGTAGAGCGGCACATTTACGTGCTCTTCAAGCGGGTTGCGAGGACGACAGTTTCTGCATGCATTGACCTGTCGCGCCCGAGGAGTCTATTACATTGGAGGACCATGACAAGTTAGATGGCCACCAAAAGTCCCACCAAATTATCAATCTAATACGCGAAATAACAAGAGGTCAAGCCTCTCATATTGCCGGATTGGCACTGACGGCGCCCTCATCGGGCTGCGTGACGGTGCGGATGAGCATTCCCGACAGCACAGAGCCCGTGCTGCAATGCGATGCCGGCAGTTTTTGCACTGGTACCCGAGCTGTTTTGTCTTGTCCACCGCCTCGAAGACTGTACGCATTGACAGGATGACGAGTCGGACGGCATGGACGCTCGCGGCACGCACCAAGAGTCCACTGCCCGGGTTCATCGAGCCATCCAACCCACTCTAGTGAAGTGGATACAAATCACATTACGACTTCAAGGGATCAAATGTCTCCCCGAGGCCCCTAGGCCCACGCCATGGAAGCGTGGACCGCCGGTGATAGCCCCACGGGAACAGGCGCTGGTTAGAAGATTCAGACGCACTGCTGGTCGTTCCTTTCGCTTCACTGTCCGCGCCTGCGCATCCATTGTCTGTGGTCGGCAAGTTCCATTATGATGAAGCTGGTTCTACGGCTCACTCCCGCGATGGGGAGTTGTCGGTTACGAGTTCTTGTAATCGCTGGCACTGCGACGAGCGGGCTCTCGCGTCTTGCATCGTGATGGGGGATGCCGCTGCTGAGCGTTCCCGCGGGAACAGGAGCCTATTTCAGACTCGGAATACCATCAGTATTCCATCAGGCATGCGCAAAAGACTGTGGCTGGGAAAGGAGCATCGGCGCATCGTACGAGGATCTGGACTGTCCATCGTCTCCTCGCGAAGAAAATTTAGAGAGGAAGACGTCTGGACCAACCTATTTATGTTGGCTTGAATGTATATGCTGAGTCATCGAGAGCTCTCCTTTGTGGGCACACGTGACTGCGCTTCGCGACGACTCCCTCCCTCCGCGAGTTGCCGTGAACGCAGGTTGGGGAGTGGAAGCTAGAGCGAGGGGTTAAGTACCCAGTATCTTCAAAATAGTCATACTTCACGGCGTGGATCTTCTTTCTGTTGTATCTGGACTCCTTTTTGTGACTCTGTGACCTATTCCACGAATACTCTAGTAGTAGTTTCTCTGTCGCCGTAATCCGCCGAACCTAACGCGAAACATCTCGACAAGCTCACCGCAAGCCTTCGGATCCCCCCCCCCTCCGATTCACAGCCGTCGACCACACGAGCAACCCTCCCTCCCC